>JAPYZD010006892.1:0-13424 GCA_030522725.1 Ichneumoninae sp. B BG-2022a
ATACCGGATTGAAACGATAACATATCACCTTGCCAGTTTTGCCGTCATTGTTTCAATATCGTATGGAATTGTAAGAATTGAAAATAGAATTGAAACAAAATTTTTTTTCTTTGGCAGCCTGCAAGCGAATTTTTTTTCAGTGTGCTATACTGATTGGGTTTATCGTATTGTTCGAGTGACCAAATTTTCAGCTGCACTAACGAAATACGAACGATGATTTTTTAAGATGACTGTTGTGACGAGTGGTTTGATCCGAGCTACGCGGAAAATAATGTATGAACGTGTTGCACAGTTATCAATAGGCGTTGTCGAAGGTGCGCACTTTACAATGTTGTCTCCCACAGAGGCATGTTTGAAGAGTCGGTGAAATTAACAAATCCTCTCGCCGTACATTGCAATTACACGCATGAGGGAGATGAACCCCCGCGATTAAACTCGAACGAGGGAGTAAAGCGGACGGGGATGACGGACAGAGCAAGAGGAAAGTGAAGTGCGCGGGCGGGAGTGTGAGGAAAGCAAACTGCAACAACCCCGGAGGAATCGCTCTCTCGAGCCAGTCGCTCGCCGTGACTTTACGAGGGAGACACGGAGGTGGTGGCTTTTACGTGTGTTTTCATGAAATTAATACAGAGTTTAGTTTTGCGACCGTAAACCAGATCCGCAGACGGCAGTAAAACAGGAACGAAATGACGATGGACACGGCGGAGTATGGGATCCGGTGTACATGAGAGCGAGCCGACTATGGCAGAGCAGTTGCACGTCCCCGTCTGCCGTCTAGAGGTTCTTCCATCGTCGTTCACCGCGCCGCGCGTCGGTGCGATTAATGGGTCACGAGACGCAACTAACTATAAATTGATAAGAGAACCATCCTCACGCCAGACAAGAGATAGAATTATAATCGGCGCATCCCGCGTCTATCTCGTCTCGTTCGTCTGCGAGAAACGAGAAAGTGCATCCCCCCCCTCATCCCCCTCCCCCGCCGCCCTCCCGCAAACGTTATAAGCCATGAAAATTTCCATCCGAGTTATTCGCTCGACTAGACCGCGTCTTCGCGGGCATCGACTTTATATTATACTCGCGGTAGTAGTAGCAACCGTGAAGCGGAGTTATAATGCCAACGACTTCGCTCTCACTGTCTCCGCCGGTAGACTATCTGATAGCTATATAAACCCCCGCATAGTTATAGTTTGAAACTTGCACTCTCCGAAGATCGTAAAATTCATTTTATATCGTTTGTAAAACTTATCGAAGTCGAATGGCTTCCGGTGTATGTACGCAGAGGTCAGAACCGGAGAGACGTATCTCGCGTGATCGTGCGTGTTAAGTTGACAAGAATACGCCCTTCCGTTTCTTAGCGATCGGTGTATCAATGCGACGCTCGCACTGGGTCCGATTACGAAATAATTCTTAGTACCCAAATTTATCGAATATCGAAGATAATCGAAACTGTTTACGTCGATTTAATCGATGGTGAGAAAATCAACAGGTGAGAAAAAAATGAATTATCTTCGATTTCAACTGTGTATTCGCAAAGCGCTTCGCACCCGCGGCACGTAATACGAAAGCGCCCGATTGGCCATCGCAAAATCATATTCGCCCCGTTAATGAATTAACGAAGACCTACATTCTAATTGGAACAAGCCGCGTAACGAGCGGTGCGTCGAGCAATTAACAATTAACGAGAGTGACCGAAAATTCGAGGACTAAAAGCTTCTCGGTCCCCCCCTTCCCCGTCCCTCGCATTGTTAGCAACTCTCCGACCGAAAATTCACGCGAAATAATCCTTCGTGTAACTAGTTCTCGTTAACGTGCTCACGTTGCGATACTCGACGTGTCACGACGACGAGGCGGAAGAACGGAGAGTCACGGACGAGACGAGGTCCGGTGAAGGGGGATTCCCCCATTACGCCTGGCACCGAAGCGCGTTTGGTACAACACGAAGTAGGAAGGAAGGAGGACCACCTCGCTCTCGGCCTCGTCTCCTCTCGGCTGTTGGTTTCACCGGATAGTCGCAGCCAGAGTAGTGGTGGTCCATCACAGACTCTTGTAGTTCAGATATATATATATATCTATATATACATATATATATATATGTTTATAGTATACATCCACTGTAAAATCACCTACAGATATATACGTGTAGCGGAAGAGAGCCGATCCAGAAACCCTCACTCATGTACGTCATAGTAGTCGAAGGTGGTGGTACAGCGACTATGCTTCTGGTGGGCTTGCTGGCTGCTGCACGACCTCGCCGGCCGGATGACGAAACGGAGATACCTTATCTGGCGGCGTGCAGCTCGAGCAAAAAGAACGATGGAAGGAAAAATGGTGCCGGTGCACGGGGAGCCAGTGGCAGCGGGTGGTGAGGGTATATACGAGTACAGTGGGTGGCGAAGAGAAGAAAAGGACAGGATAGAGGAGAGGAGAGCCACGGAGAGGGAGATAGAGAAATAGTCGGTAAGTCGGGCTTCGACGTTGACTAAACGAGACACGGAGACATGGCGTCCGATGGAAGAGAGGGTTGCTCAGGGTTTCCGTGCGAAAGTGTGTTGGGGCGTCTGTGTGTGTGTGTGTGATAGGCGAGTGAGTGCGTGGGCCCTGCGTCATCCCCTTCCCACACTTTTCATGTTCCTCTTTCGCTCTTCCTCTTACACTCGTAGCTCGGCCGTCTCTCTCATCAGCCAACTCCCTCGGCTGCGTTTTATACACCGTCCGTGTCCTCGTTCTTTTCTTCTTTATCTCGCGTTCTTCCTTCTCGCGCACTGTCGGTCGCGAAGCTCTCGTACACGCGTCTCAGCTCCTTCTCGCCGTACTTCGTTTTCCGTCCCTCCTCGTCCACACTTTTTCTTCGCTCCAGCCTCGACTTTCCCTCAAACTCCCTCGCCCTCCGCAACTTCTTTTTCTTCTTCTTCTCGGGGCTCATCCCTGGGTCCAGTGTTTCACGAGGACCACACCGCTCGTCGAAGAGCCTAGGCGTAACCGTGTCTCGGAAAGTGAGAAAGAGTGATGCGGATCAGGGTGGCCGAGAGGCTCAAGGAAAAGGGAAGCTATAGAGGAGTGAGAGTGCAGCCGCCATCTCTACGCGGGGAGAAGGGCCAGGGCCAGCCCGCAAATACGTGGGCGCCCTAGCGCGGGCGCTTCGGAGGCCACCCTCTCGGTTGCGCCATCGCCAAGAGCAACCCCATTTGCGCCCTGCCTTACTTGCCTCGTTGCCTGGGTGCTGCCGCTTCGGGGCTGCATGTGACTCGGCCCTCGTTTCGACGTGCCCTACTCGTCGCCGTTCCCTTCCTTCGACCCTTGTCTCGCGACTTCGCGACCGACGGCCGCCCCGGCGTCGAATCCCACCAACCCGCCATTGGCAATCACGCCTGCCATAGTTTCCCCAGGCAAAATGGCCACGACGCCGCCACGCCGGGATCTCCTTCGGTCTCGCTTCATCCACTTTGCCCCCCCTGTGTAAGGTTCTCTCGTCCGCTTTCCGTCTCCAATAAGTGATTTTTCTCAATTTCGCACTCGATACTCCGCGTCGTTTCCCGGCCGTGGTCGACGGACCTCTCGCGTGGAACACTCGACGGCGAGGGGCGATCCGGAGCGAAACTCTCCTCTCCGAAGATTTTTCATGCCCGGAGTGCGGAAACTTCTTATCATCGTACCAACCACCGGAGCTACGGTCGATTCGAGACGCGCGGCATTCAACGAGGATTCAGTAATATTTTTACCTCGGGACTTTTCATGGTTCTCCATTGTCTCCTCGCTGTTCTTCGTTCAATTAACTAATTACACGAGGTAGACGAGAGTTTTCTCTTATTTAATATCAGAGAGACGCAATTGGCGCGAGTGAGCAAAGTTAATTTCCAAATTAATAACAACGCAACCTCCGCCGCGTGGCTGCGGCGATAATCCCGATACGTCGAGAGAACAAAGTAAACAGTCATCCTTCGGTAAGGTTTTGGAGAGGGGAGCGAAATTGAACATCGGGAAATACGGTTTTGTTTATAGTTTGGATATAAAATAAAAAGTTTCGCCCATTAATTAGCCAAACGGAAGTGAGTATCCGTCCATCTATATTTCTGTTTATCCATCCATCGTGTTTGTCCGAGGGCGGATTGGGGGGGTTTAGCGATTGTTGGTGGGCGAGTGTCGGGTCTGGCCGGACGGGATGAGCGGATAAGGAGGCGCCCGCGAGTTTCGGAGCGCGGCGGAGTGAGCGAGCTAGGCAGAGGAACAGCGACCAAAATGTGCGGCGTTTCAATCCTCTCCCGCTCTCTCTCTCTCTCTCTGCTGGTCTCTCGGCGTAAGAAGGGGGTCTAGGAACTAGCGAGGGCGGATCAATACAATCGCTAATCCAGTGCATTGTGAGGCGAGGCGTGGCGTAGCAAAGAGGCGAGGTGAGGCGGTGGTCTTGCCTGCCTTGCCTTCCTCTCTTCTCACCCTTCAACCAACCAGCCCCCTCCCGCCCCCCTTCGACCCCCCGCGGCGTCGAGGCCGCACACACAGACCCCGACGCACACAGTCGTCCAACCCTGAATTTCAACCCTCGTCGTCGCCGTCGACGTCGCCGTCGTCCTTCTCCTTCTTCTTCTTCTCCTCCGTGTCGTCCGCGTCGTCGAACCTCCAACGTTAACCCTCTGCCCATGGCGCCCCCTTTCCGCCACCGTCCCTCTGCGTTCCACTCCCTGATACCGGTGTCCCACGTCGCGTCACTCCTCCATTTTCCTCCGTCCCACTCCCGCCCGTTCCATCGGACGTTCCCTCGCTCTCTCGCGTTGCACCCTACTTCCACCCTCGCCCGCCGACTCTCTGTCCGTGGCTGAGGGTAGCGCAAGGCCGCGCGCACGGACACACACACCAATCGTTAGAAGGTCCGTTCTCTCTCTCCCTCACAGTCTTGCCGCACTTCCGCTTTCAACCCTTAACCTAGCCTCCTCGACTCACCAACAACCCCTCGGGGGTCCGGCGCCAGGGATGAAGAAGAAACGGTGTAAGACCAAGAGGGACGCCTTCGAACATGGCACGGCAGCGCCGTCGGATGCAATCCATATAAGTATCCCGTATACATGGAAACCCTTTGAGGCAGGTGAGATTTATTTTTCTCATACCAACCGTTTCGGATATTCTCCGGGTAAGCGTCTTTCCATCGCGATTCAACTATTAAGAGACTCCGATGTCGCGTGATGCAAAAAGAGGATGAAAAACGGAAGGTGCGAGGACGAGTCAAAAAAGAAAAAAAGGATGAAGACGATGCAAAGAAGCGACTCTCGACGTGATCACTCGAGAAAATCGCAAAGCTCTCGAGTAGCGTGTACGGAGCGTATACGTAACACAGATATAAGGGGGGTATAAAAGCCGTATGTATAATAATACCACATAACGTATCGGTATAAACATAGGGAACCCCGTGTACACGCCGCAGAGAAACAGCGGCGTTCCCGAGATAGAACCGAGAGGGATAAAGTGGGAAAGGCCAGAGCGAGAACGAGAGCGCACAAGGGATGACTTATGCCCTGCCGACGCATTACCGCATTTCCCACGGTTCTCCACGTAACGCCGTGTTCGCCCCGCGCTTCGGGTACCGAAGCTTGTACAGCAGCGGCAGCGGCAACACCACCGGGTCGGATATAAACTGTGGATGAAAATTTATTTACCGTTATGGGCCGTTGGCGGTTTGTACATGCGGAAGAGGATGGGTAGCCATCTCTCCGGCGCTCTCGCTCTCCCGTTCCCAAAGTGCGCTCGGAACGCTCGGATCTAACCGAACGAAAATGTCCTTCGTTCGTGCGGTCCTTCGGTTTCTCCTCCTCGCGATCTCTCCCGCGCGCTGCCGACATCGGCGTCCTTCTCCTCTGTTTAACTCTCGGGAACCCGCTGATGCTACCGGGGAAAACACGCTATATTCCCAGCGTGCTTCCTCCGCGAGAGGTCCCACTCGCACGCCGTACAGTCGCCGAGAGTTCGCCACCACTCTTGATCATGCCACCAACTTCGAGGGGTCATGCGACGCGGTGCTTTCGCCTGATTCCACTGGTAGCGCGGCGCCTCCGGTCTCGCCTCCCGTACCACCGAGCCGAGGGTATGCGGCGATGGTTAACGCTCGGTTATATTAGCGATCTCGCACCTGCACACAGAACCGCGACCGGAAGAGAGCCACGAGCTGCGCGCCGATGAATCGTACGGTGCCGCAAAGCCACCGACTTCTCCAAACGCGTGCTACCGTCATTTAGGGGGGTAAGATACGGGCTCGTTCAGAAGTGCAATCGATGCTTGGATCTTGTTTGTTCGGCGAACAAAGTTCGAAGAAATAGAGGCTGAGCAAGGTGGAGCTGGATAAACGGAACCCTGGGGCAAAACGGACCGGATTCTTGTGTGGCTGGAGGAAAAAAAATGGTAAAAAAATGGTCCCTTTGACGAGTGGATTCCGTTTTTCCGTACTTTCGTTCGACGGAGCTGAGAAAGTGGAATCCATTGATTCGAGGGCTGTGGGGAGGAAGAGGGGAAAAGATTTGATTGTGAATCGCTCTGTAGTTTGTGTACGGTAAACGCCACCCGTGAACGATAACCCGCGTAACGAGTCTCGCCGGCGAGGCAGCCGTAACCGGTTGGCCGTTAATCCTCGACGCACGCTTAAATCTTCGTGATCGCTTAATAAACATGTATGAATATGCGGTGTGCGACCACGCGGTTGAATCGAATTAACATTAGACGATCTCTCGCATCTAACGCAAAGGTGTTTCTAACCCACGCGACAAGGCTCGCTTTGAATGTTAATAAATTTCATTAGCTGTATCTTATTTCATCGCTTGGATCCAGCGCCGTCGGATTCGATGAAAATAAGCGTCGAACCGGCTTGTGTTGTTCCAGTAGCGAGTCGCGCGCATCGCGTCGTGCTTTATCATTCGCGGCGGCAGACGAACCCGGATTTGTGGAAAATCGCGAGACATGCTGTGTGTAATGGTCCACTCTGTAATCTTTATCTTATACGATGTCTCGTAAGATGCAATTCCCTTCGAAATTCAAAATAGCTTTCGGGATCCGCTCAGTGCAACAATTCTAACAATAAAATTTTCAGCAGATCAGAAACATAAGAGTATAATGGAGTTCACCTCGCATGTAACACTGAGAAAAATAAATGGTTGGATTAAGCAAATGCGCGGTGACGTACGTTCAAAGGTGTATTTGGTTGGTACAAGAAAAACATTTGTTTGAGTCGAAAATTTTTGAATAAATCGTTCAACAAAACAATGCTTTATTTGTATCAAACAAATAACAGCTTTGAACAAATGTCACCGCAACTTTTGGTTAATTCAAACAATTTTTTTTTTTCTCAGTGAACCTAAATTTCACGTAAAACACAGCAATAGTACTGTTCTTTAAACAACAACATATATGAATCTAGCAAAAACAGCCTCTGGAAAATGGAGATCAAATTTTTCCTCTCATAAAATGCAAGCACAGATAAGTCCGCGCACCATAATATAAGTCATTGTCTTGAACTCGTTTAATGTATAAAATACAAATAAGAGCTTAAGCTGAAAAAATATTGAATAAAAATTATCCTAAACGCTCATCAGGTTAATTGATAAGAACCATCCTAAACAGGTTAATTAATAAGAATGTATATCTGCATCTTATTAATGCGGTCTATAATCAATAGTTATAAACATTTCCTGCGTACGCTCGTCACATGCCTTACGTGATGGCACAAATGTCGGATATTCGTGTCTTGTAAAATATTTCTTTATGTTTATCCGTTTCCGCGAAAACCCCAATTGTTCCAAAACCCACCGAGGGTAGCCGAGTTTACACGCTCCGCGGGTGAATCCGTGCGGTGACACTGATCTGCGAAAGCTTCCGAGTGCACGTGACATTCGGTCTGTTAGGGACATACACAAACGAACAAAAAGACGACGGTCATGGTGGTCCGACGACGACGAGAGTCATTTTGTTCACGAAAAGCCATTCCCGTCGATCCCACACGAATACACAGATATACGTACACGTAGCCTCGAGTACACGAGAGGAGTTCGAGGGTTACACGCGCACCGCGGCTCCCTGCTGGATTCTACGCCATTGGCTCGTCCGACCCCTTATTCCGGCCGGAACACCGCACCCTCGTACCATCTGCAACCCTCTTTTCCCACCGTTTCTCGTATACCACTCGTCCTTATACTATCTCGCAGGACCGCCCACTCTTAAGCGAGATGGACCCAAACAAACTCGTTCACCAACAGCCGAAACTGTGTTACTGGAATAAACTCTCGCATCTGTGGGTTCGCGCGTTGCATAAAGCGGCGGAAGGAGAGATGGGGGGGGGGGGGGGGGGGAGGGGGAATGAGGGAAAGGCGGAGGCAATTTGGGGTTGGTTTTGGAGGGGTAGAAAACGGTGTAAGTTTTGTACGGTTATAACACGGTTTAAGCGGTCCCTGCGCGTCACCACTACCTCGGGAAAATGAACACCATTTCTCAACCTCCCGTCGATTTCCACTCTCACTATTCATTGTACATAGTGAAAAAAACGGATTGTTAGATTTTAGCGATCTTTGTATTATTTATATGTTTTGCAGTACATATGGCAAGTGTTACCATCGAGATAGTAAGGGGAGATATATAAAAATATTTAGAATGAAAAAAATTGTTAATATTCTGCTACCCACTTTTCTTGGTGCGTTTTTATTCCCCGGTATTCGGGCAATTTTGTACTCGAGCAATAAGTGAAAAATCTCTCGGAGATTGTCTTGCTTGGAATTTTTATAATTGGAAGTAGAGTTTAATAATAAAATATAATAAAATTTATATACTGTGATAATACTAGTGGTAATGTCAGCTCGCGCGTTCGCCTGGTTCGTACCATGTAGACATCCATTACATATGGAATGAAATTTCGGAATTTCAAAACCCTTACCATATCCTATGAAAAACGATTTTTCGAGAATATAACATATTGGATGAAATTCCGAAATAATTTCGGAAATCCGAAGTCCATTCTACAGGCCATGAAAATAGGAGGGGGTTGTCAGCTTCACCGAAACGGGGGGCTCAGCTGGGAGGGGCAAACATTTAAAAAATCCCCAATTTTTCTATATATATATAAGATATATAATAATAAAATATAAATATTATAAATAATAATAAAATATTTCTTAGCCGCCCACAATAGCATTGACCCGAGTCATGGACATTCTTTTTAATTTTCACGATAGTGTGCTGTTCAAGAGTGGTTGTCCTACTGCCTTCACTCTCGAGGAAAGCGGAAGAACAAGATAAATATACAACCATGGGGTTCTCCCTTTCTGTTGGCATCGGGAGCGAAAGAAAGTACAATAAATACAGCATATAATGCCCTCGAAAAGTTCGCCGCTGAAGCGGGTTGCGGCGATACTATATAACCGCGTGGAGTATAAAGTGAAGCGGAGGAGACCGGGCCACGTTCCCGCGCGAACTTGATCCGCGAGAAAAGGGGTGAGCGTTCGCGCGTCGCGAAACAAACTGCGAGGGTGCAAGCTGGGAGGGGAAGGAGGGTGGGTGAAAAGCTCACGTGGAACACCTTCGCGTATCGAGGGTGGCTGGGACTACTACAGACTCTGCGGTCTCTCCCTAGTGACACTGTGACCCGCTACGTGAATCGGAAACAGAGTCAAACGAAAAGAAAGAATAAAAGAAAATTCCATTCTGTGGGCTAAATTTTCGAACGGTTGAATTTTAGCTCATGGAATGAAGTTTGCTTCATTCTATGGTTTACATTTTCTAAGGTTACCTTTTAGCTCATGCAACGGATTTTATTCCGTTTTATGGGCTAAATTTACTAATGATAAATGTTTGTGAGAGTGTATATGATAGTTTCTAGTGGCCTTGTACCTTATTATAAAGTAGATAATGCACAGTGTAAACTGTAGAACGTGATATTATTTTATTTTACTTTTCCCATAAAGATATTGTAATCGTTAGATTATCAAAAATATGACTATCCTTTGCATTCGATGTTGATGAATAATTGCCGAAGTCTCGACCATCAATTCGTACTTCGGCAGATGCGAATCTAATATGAGCTCAAGAGGTTGGCCGGACCCGGTGTGTCTGCAGGAACTGTGTATGTACGGTCCGGAGCCGATACGAGCGTCGTTCTCCCAATTATCAAGTGATTGCCCGATGGTTATAGGAAATGTAGTTCCGTCGGATAACCAAGAGGATGGGCGAACGAATCTCGAGAGTACGTGAAATGTATCGTCTCGAATAACTATCATCGATGTATATCGTGTGTACTCGTGCGAGCGTAGGAATGTATCTGTACATACATACGATGTATCTATACGTCACGTACTGCGTTTCCCGGCTAGGGATTAACGAGATCAGGCCTTAAGAGGAGGCTAAACACGTATGAGTGCGAGACTTACGGAGTAAAAATTTTTTATCTATTTTTCTCCGAAACGATTCTATAAAACGAATTGGGCCCGATGCGTTAATCAAATAAGCCGTGATCCCCGCTATTCGTTTTGCATTCCATAAAACTGATTTGAAGAAAAATGAATTCAAGATATTTTTAGTTCATGTTGATCTTTAGCTCCACCTTAAGACAGGGGATTACCGGGGCAGAATAGGGTCCCAAAAAATGTTCACAAAATTCTGAACAGCGGGATGAAACGAGGTCTCTGGACACAATTCTCCTCGCCCGTGTTCAATCTACTCCGAAGCGAGCCAGCTTCCAGCACCCACCTCTCAACCGCCGGTGTTCCTTCGCGAATTGGTTATTGGTATTTGCCATTTGCCGAGGAGAGGATACGTAGGAAAACTTACGAGCGGAACGAAGGAAAAAAAGAAAGAGTTAGGAACTGACGGCCACCTAGTCCCACCGACTGGTCTTGCTTCTGGCTGTTTTATGCCTCGACTCGAGCGTGTGGGAAGCAAAGTCTCCGAGTCTATGCCCCTGCAGCTGGAGATATCGAGTATTGGTTACCTATCTTCTCTCCTCTCTCCGCTCTTTCTCTCTTCCGATTCAACGGATCTCGCCGCAGGACTTCGTGTCCGGCTTCGGCTCTCTACCTTTTTCCTTCGCTCGCCTCTCTCGTCCTCTCTCACTTCGCTTTCGCGTTCTACGTACCTTTTCAAAGTTCCCCCAGCTTCCGCAATCGCTATCATTCTCACTCCTGCCGTGTATCTTCAGTTTCTTCCTCGTTTTTTTCCCAATCTCCCTCTCCTCGTTCTCGATATTCCACAATTTCGTCCATCCCGCTTCGGACATGGCTAACGGTTGAACGATATTTCTGAATCCCGTCTATCCTATTCCGGCGCTTTCGGACTTTCTTTCCTCCTCGATGAGTATCCTTTTTTTCATCCTCGATACTGTATACACACATCCACGTGTGTTCTCTTCCATTCGTCGGCGAATCATCGCCTCCTGTGAAATTTTCGTCGTTCATAATCGAGTCTCTCGCCTCTCTGTGCCCGATGTGCTTTTCGCCGAAGCGCATTCTTCGTCTCTCTTTCGGCGTTTCCTTCAGGAATAGGTACGCTCTATAACGTAGGCGGCCGCCGCCGTTCATCTGCATCGTCGGTCGGCTATTCCCTCTCGCACCACTCAGACTTCAATTAATTTCGTCGGGTCCTCGTCGGCGCGCGGGCGGCGGCGGCCCCCGGGGTTTTCCAATTTCAAATTTATCCACCGATCGCACGCCTCTCGAAACGAGCAGCGCCGGCAGAAGCGAAGCCGCCGCGAGCCAGGGCACATGCCCGAGTCTCTCTCTCGCAAAAGGGTTCGCCGTGAACCGTTTCGGCGCACGGTGAACCACTCGGTTCCTACTATTTTCTCTCCGCCATGCATTTCTCCGATTTCGTTCCTTCTACGATTTTCTCGCGTGTCTTTCGAGCTCGCTGCGAAGATAGGGAAACGAGAGACGAACTGCTATATGTATATATGTGTATACTAGGAGGTATACTAGGAGGTTGTGGCTCGGGCGATTCACGCCCTTGCTGTTGACTATGGAATTTAGAAACCGGTATGACCGGACTTCCAGATCGGAAGTGGCGTATTTTCGGTGTGACGTCACTTCCGGTCGAAAAAATGGGATTTTCAGACCGAAAGTGACGTATTTCCGTCATGACGTCACTTCCGATCGAAAAAGTGGGATTTGTAGACCGGAAGTGACGTATTTCCGTCATGACGTCACTTCCGGTCGAAAAAGTGGGTTTTCCAGACCGGGAGTTACGTATTTCCGGTATTACGTCGCTTCCGGCTGAAAACCGAGATTAACAAATCGGAAATGACGTATTTCCGGTCGAAGAGAAGGTTTTCAAACGGAAAGTGTCGTATTTCTGGTAAACCGTCACTTCCGGTTGAAATAAATTTTCAGAACCAGAAGTCACGTATTTCCGCTCGAAAAAGAGAGCTTTATTTGCATACGACGATAGTGCACAGTGCTGTTATAGGTTGTCAGGGCCTGGAAGGGAAGGCCTTAGGGAAACAGAATAATCAGGGCTCGGGACGAAAAATCCCGGTAAGAGACGAGGTGGCCGACGTTGCAGCCGTGAAACTGTAGCGCCGAGCAGCGGAAGAGCATCGGCACGAGAAGACCACCCGCGTAGTTTTTCTCTCGTTAAAAATCAATTATTAGATACGCGGACGGCGAGGCGATGAGGCAAGGACCGGCCGGTCGAGCGGACCGGAAATTTCGACGTCCGGAGGATTTCGCCGACACTCTCCGTCGTCGTTTCTCTTCTCGCGTGGAGCACTGCTATCCTGAGATTAAACAAGAAAAAAGGTAACGAGGGAAAGAGTGATGCGGGCAAAAGACACGAAATAAAGGAAGAAGCTACGAAGAAAAAAGGTAATCGCCGGGCGGACACGTAGAGATTTAAAGAGAGATAAAATTGAAAAAAAGAAATTATCCCGAGATTGGAAATATACCGATTAAACATAATCCCTCATATATCGAGGTAACTGCCAGCGCATATCACGTTTCGATTTTAATATAGGCGAGACCGTTTCAAATCGGACTATTTTTATCCAATTTTTTTTTTTCGGCACATAAAAAGAAAAATTTAATTCCGGTTTCGTTTTGCCCCCCGCCCCGCCCCTGTTTCCATAGAATTCGTCGAATAGGCAGTAAATTTATAGAATATGCAGTATCCAACCTACACATTGCATTCTCGATGAGACAGCTATGCAGGAGAAAGTGAGAACGAGCCATGGATAACGTACTGTAACGAATATCGTAGCTGACTATTCGTTAAGACACACGGTATTAGTTAGGTCTGACATTAGACGAACGAACGGATGATCGATACGAGATCGCTCGTCATGTTAAACAGTCTGGACTGACACGTCTGACCAAACGGACGTGTGACAGTTCATGCTCGGGATATTTAGATGCGATTGTACTAATAATATCCGCCCCCAAACTAAATACGCGCGTTATTTATTCGCCCGGTCGTTA
>JAPYZD010006895.1:0-12311 GCA_030522725.1 Ichneumoninae sp. B BG-2022a
AGGTTTTCTCCAGAGGTTTTCTCCAGAGGTTTTCTCCAGAGGTTTTCTCCAGAGGTTTTCTCCAGAGGTTTTCTCCAGAGGTTTTCTCCAGAGGTTTTCCCCAGAGGTTTTCTCCAGAGGTTTTATCCAGAAGTTTTATCCAGAGGTTTTATCCAGAGGTATTATCCACCGGTTTCATCCAGCGGTTTTGTCCAGACGTTTTATCCTGAGCTCGATCCTCAAGAAATATATATTTTTAATTGAAGGCGGAATGTGCGGATAATACCATTGATTTATCTTCGCGACCCCGCTTTTCCAAACTGTTGCCGTCCAGGCATCAAAGCCCCGCGGCTCAATTTCCCCGAGCGTTCACCGCCGGTCGAGCGGCTCGGCTTTACGCTCGAGCCGGCTCGGGCTCGCCGCGAGAACTTGGCAGCGGCTCGTGCGCTTCCCCAAAAGCCTCGTATATAGCTCCATCAACGGAAATCTAAAATCAGAAAAAAGTTTCACCTACCTTATCATTTTTTTTTTTTTCATGAAAATTAGGTGCGTTGACCCAGATAGTTTAGTTCATCCGGAAAAGTTTGCCTTCGTCAGAGCCATCCCAAGGGTCCCTCCGGTGTGATCGGCCCGACCCTCCGACAGTCCCGCTAACGTCCGCACTACGGGAGCATAAAACAGAGTGCGGGGTTGTAAGCCGGTCGGGCGAAGTTGTATCGAAGCGTCAAACCTTTGGCAATGTTTCCACGATACAAGGTAGAGGTAGCAAAGCTCGGACAGTTAAGGATGCATCACATTTCCAACCAAAAGTTTAATTTGATCGAAATTTCAGTCCTTTGCGATATCCCAAAAATCTGAAAAAAAAAACAATCGTATTATTTATGTCGAGACCTTTGATTTTGCATAATAATAATGCAAAAAAATAATCAACAAATTATTTGCAAAATAAATTGTTAAAGTAAAACCGGAAAATCTTTTATTTTTGCGTTTCAAATAAATACCTTCATTCTTTAAATTCATATTCATTTTTTCAGAATTTTCAAAATTTGAAAAACTAACGAAGTACTAGTCAATTTATTTTAAGTACAAAAATTATTGGGTTTTTAAAATGCACATAGTACTTCCCATTTTCTATTTAAAATACATAGAGTATTTTCTATTTTCACTATATTCTACCAATTCGCCCAACTCTGTTCCCTCATAACCATCAGCTGATAAAAACCTACCATTAGCTACGCGGTATCGCCCTTAAGCACGAGCGCCGGTGGCGCCCCTGGCGGCGGGACGGTCGCACCAATCCACCGGCGCGCTAGGCTCGCGCGCACGTGCGCGTGAGGGGAATCCTCGCGTCGCCCGCCGCTCAGGTGAGGCTGGTCGCCGCCCACCGTCGAAGCTACAGTTTTCCTTCCCCGCTTGCCTCGCCGTCGAAGCATTTCTGGCCGCTTCGCACTCTCCCCGCCGGTTAATAGTAGTGGAAAGCGTACCGCACGGCGGACGATCCGCGTTACACTATCGAAGAAAGTGTACCATAAACGTGGCCTCCAGTGTAGCAACGAGCGGACCGAGGGGGCTGCGCCGCTCTTCTCGTACGATGCTCGCGCTCAACCCCTCGGCGCCCCCCACCGCGCCCTGCCTGGCAGGCCTGCGTGCTCCGCGCCGACAGAGCGAACGAGTCGAGAGAGACTTCGGTCCCGCCAGTTCTTCGACGAACCTCGAGCAGGCCAGCCGAGGCCGGGCCCATCCGAGGTTTGGCTCGCGCGGAAACGTCGGCCGATCCGTTTCGTCGAAGTCGTCCATCTCGTTTTCGGGATTATACACTATCAGCGCCCTGACCGGGCGTCTTTTTGTTACGACACTATATTCGTCAAACGACGCAAACTATCATCCGACGATCGCGGGGCGGACTCACGAGTGTCCCGGTTAACTATACATATCAACTGATATCGATACATATCAAGAATTAAATAAAAATAAATAAATAAGAGGAAAAAAAAGCTATACAATTTAAAAATAATCGAGGGACAAAAAGGCCGTTGGTTTAATTTAATTTTCCTACGATGTATCCTTAGACACCGTGGTTTGATTTTGCGAGTATTCGAAACACATATCAATACGTATAAAAGAAATAAATAGTAAAATAAATTGAAAAATAAAACTGAAAGTACTCGAGGCACGAAGACGCCGATGGTGTTTTTACTTTCTTCGAGGAGGAGATATCTTAGATAACTTTAGGTGGATTTTGCGTGTATCGGAAACGTTTTTTTTTTGGGTTCGATTTTGGTTATTCGGGTGTGAATGAGAGCGAGGCAATGTTTGTTCGGTGAGAGGAGAGTGGATGATCGAGATTGTGCGCGGTTTTTCGTTGTGCTCGGCGGGACGGAGGAGTTATAATACCTTGTGTTTGACGCGATTCTGGTCGTACTATTGGCGGTCGCTGGCGAGGCCCGTGGCGATCGTTTACCGCTGGCGCGTGGCTCAGAGCTGTTGCTCGTCATTCCGCCTGCTCGGGGACCGGTGTGTGTGGTCTGGTAGTCGCGCGATAAACATCGGTGGTTCCGTCGGTGGTGTTGTTGCGATAAAGTGAGGGAACCGCGGGGTGTGAGAAGATCGCGACACTTTGAATAGCGTTGGCTGCCGGACAACATCACGCTGCTTCACGCGGCCCACTGATCTGACCTTGGGCCGGCCGGAGCGGGTGAGAACTCGCTTCCCTTTATACTTAGTTCGCATAGTTGGGTTTCACCGCCAGCGTAACGGACTTGCATCCGGTCAGCGCTGCTTATTTCTTTTTCTTTTTTTTGCATGGCACGACGGCGGCCGTCGCGCTTGGAACTTGTTAATATTTCTTTTGTTACTGTTTAGGCTCGGATTAAATTCACTGTCGAGAATCCAAAATACAGAGAAATCTCAATTCGTCCCGAAGGACGGATTGAGATTTTTCATTCGCGGAACTGAGGTCTTGGGAACTTTAATTGGAGATGATTCAGGCTTGAATTTTTTTTGTCTCAAATGCTTGATTCTTGATAATGTTGATCTTAAAAGTTTGAATATTGAAAATCTTGCCTTAGAAGAGTGGATATTGAAAAAAAAAATCTTAAATGCTTGTATCTTGAAAAATTGGTCTTAACAGTTTGAATTTCGAAAAAATGTTCATAAAACCGTGAACATTAAACATTTCTGTCAGAAAAGCTTGAATTTTGATAATTTTGATCTTAAAATCTTGTATATTGAAAAATTGGTCTTAAAATCTTGTATATTGAAAAAATGGTTTGAAAATCTTGTATTGAGGAGATTGCTCTTAAATACTTGAGTATTGGAAAATGGGTATTAAACGCTTGGGTATTGAAACGGTGGTCGTAAAAGCTAGAACATAAAATATTTCTGCCAGAAAAGCTTGAATCTTGAAAAATTGGTCTTAAAAGCTGGAACATCGAGAAATTGGTCTTAAAAGGCCCAATCTTAATCTTAATCTGATCTTACAAAATGCATGCGTCGATGATCTACTCTACAACCACTTGTTTGACTCTCAAAAGTCCGAAACACTTTCGGTCTTGAAAGCTCTTAACCGAAAATCGATTCACCCATGTCTGGTCCCGAATTCGTTTCAACCTCGATGTTACCGAATTCACACGTCGATCCCCGATTATTGGATATAAGATTAGCGTGTAATTGGGCGCAAACGAATCGCCGAAAATTCCTTATTCAATTACTCAATCACAATCTTACCGACCACTTAAGAAGTCACATTTTCATATCGCTCGTTAATCAAGTATGTAACGAGGGCGACCCCGATTACCCCGCCCGTGCGTGAGGGTTTTTCGTCGTAAAGAAAGAATGGTGGGGCAGCACAAGTCCACATGCTGCGGTGCATTGTGCCATCGGGATTTTGCACTTGCCCTCCCACAAACGTGTATCGGGCTTGGCCGAGAGGGGGCTGTGAATGAGGGGGTTGTACGAGCGCGTGCGTGACGTGCGTACCATCGCGGGTGGTTTACACATGCAACGTAGCCGCCGGAACGGGAAAGGCTTGAATTAACGATTAGGCAAACTCGAGGGAACGCGAAAGTGGCGATTGAAAATAAAAATAAAAAAAAACAAGTGACCGCTTTTTAAATCCTTACTAGGTATTCGGTCGGATAAGTCAGTGAAGCATCCCTCGATTATTTTTGCAACAATGTAACAATGACTTTTTCACCTCCCGCTCGATCATCGGGAATCGCGTTCAGGACTTTTGCCGATGAGACACTTAGTAGGTCGGTAGATATTTTGTGGCACGGAAAAGGACGTATGTGCGACAAATATTTTCCTAATGTTCAAGTAGTAGTAGTAGTAGTAAAAGTGCTGGAATGTTCATGAATTTCACTTGTCCTTGAATTTTTTATTTCCCCAAAATTTGAATGCGTTTAAAAATGTATATTTAGTTTAATAAATGTTTTTGCGCTGAACATGAATCTGCTGACCTTTTTGTGCGCAAGTGCAGTGGGACATTGTGATTCTATCGCTATAACTTCGTTAGGATACAAGTTGTCCATATAAATAGGATATCAATTTACGATTATAGACGAATAATATAAATGCACCCACCGCGATGTACACATAAAACACTTAACAAAAATGTACAAATCGATATGTAGACCAATACTGGAATATGGCCATCCTATTTTCATAAATTGCAAAGAAGCAGCAATTATAAAAGTAAAAACGGCAGAAACATGCGCAGTCAGACGCCTTACACGTATCCGTCACCCTGAAAATCCGCTATACAACCCGCGAAATGCTCTTCTATACGAAGCTACTGGCATTACGCCCATAGAAATAAAAATTAAAGAAATTACAAAAAGATTCGCCACGATGCAACTGGATAACATAAAACCGCTATGTATACAACCCGCTCAAAACATAATACGTAAAGTTAAACATCCATCGCATACAATATACCAGAACCACGAAATAATGAACAACGAAGAAGTCAACTCAAAAAACGTGTGTCAACTACACACTCACTCAATGTTAAAAAAAAAAAGAAATCTTGAATTATATAAACCCGTGGCTGAAGTACTTAGGTCGACAGCCAATTGGCAATATATTTGTACTCTCACGACAACTTACACTATGTAAATGCTATGTACCAAAAACTGTTCCATCTGGAATATTATCAATAAATCCACTACTACTACTACTGCTAATATAAATGATTGGATATATTATTTTACGTAAAAAAATATATTTGCCCATATATTTTTTTTCCGGAAATTGAAGGATTTTTTTTTCGAAGGTAGTTCAATTAACTCAGAGTTGCATCAAAGCAGGCTCAACGATATGAATTCACGCGGGGACACCGCAAATGTGGGAACAGGCTTTTTCCTTGGTAAACAAAAATTCTCCAGACGCGATCCGTTTTACTTTGTTACCTTGGTGTGCTGGACGCCAGTCGTAATTAGAAGTGGAAACTGGAGACAACCTACGGGGAAGACGGTCTCAGTGGCGGTCTGCTCCTCTAGCGCTGTTCCTTTGTCAAGCTCGTTTTTCGCGTGCCTTCTTCGCGCGCGTGCGCGTCCCCGGGCGTGCGCTGCCATTCCTTCGTTGCGAGACTACTTCCGAACATTATTTTCTCGTTTCACCGGCTTCAACGAAGGAACTTATCAATTTATCTTTCAGCCTCGTTACAGGATCCAATTAATTGGAATCTTTGACGGCCACGTTCTTTGATCGAGACGTCAACTGTGTTATCGGTTTTAAAACAAATACAAAAATATTGTTTATACAACTATGAGTTTCAATATCTTTTCATACGAAAATTATATATAATAAAGTTCGAAGGCATGGTGGCCGCGGGAAAACCGGGAAAAGTCAGGGAATTTCAAAATTGGTCAGGGAAAAAGTAAATTGTCGCCAAACCTTTTATAGATAAATAAGAAGTACATAGAAGGGAGCCTTAAAAAATGGCAACATTTTGAAGAAAAAGAAAATAGAATTAAATGTCAATATGATAATTAGGAATTTTCATTTGGGTCATTAATTTTTTTGATTATAAGTCGTTAGAAGTTTGGGTCAGGGAACATTTTTAATTGGTCAGTGAAAGTCAGGGAAAAGTCGGGGAATTTTTTTCCGGGGAAAAAACGGTCACCATGGAAGGACATCCATGGGTTCCCAATGGCCGCTTTATTTCGAATTCCATGAATTCCTAACGAACGCTCGATTTCGAGCGTATATTGTTTTATAATCTGCTATTTCCCAACGGATTTCATTAACGAAAAAATTCTAAAACAATCTTTTCCAAAAAAGCCATTTTTTTTCGAAAAAATTGCAAGAGTACCATTTTTCCCTTCTCGTACCCCCTTCGCATTTTTCCACTTTCAAAATGGCAAAATTTTTCATTTTGCATCAGTAGAGTTAATAAATAGTTTTATTAATAATTAAAAAATAATTTAATAATCATTTTTTCGCTCCGCCGATTTCAACGGGCGAATATTATAAATTTATCGTACAGCCTCGTTACCGGATTTAATTAATTGGAAACTTTGAGGGCAAGTCCTTTGATCGAGATACGAACTGCATAATCAATTCTGAAATAAACAAAGTTATTTTCTATGTAATTACGAGTTTTTATATTTTTAATACAAAAAGTAATGAATGAATTAACAGAGTCAATAATAGATTTGATTACTAATTAACAATGAATATAATGAATAATAATTTTCTCTCTTCGCCGATCTCAACCGACGAATATTATCGATTTATCGTTCAGCCTCATTACTGGATGTAATTAATTGGAACGTTTTATCGCCACGTCCTTTCATCGAGACGTCAAGTGCATTATCAATTTTAACAACTAAAAATATATATATTTTCCACCCAATTACGAGTTTCAAGATATTTTATACAAAAAGTAATGAAATAACGCGTTGATGGAGTCAATAAATAACTCGATCAATAATTAACAAATAATTGATTATCGATAATAAACAAAATGAAGTTTCAACTTTAATCGAGCCATCGAAAGACTTTCGCGCTTGAAATGCTGTTAAACCTTAAATTTTTAACGCTTTTTTTTTACGCGCCGTCGCGTGAATTGGAAATGAAAGCTTTCACCTGTCGACGTTCGATTAACGGGGAAAATTTAATCCGTTCATTTGTTCTCAACGCCCGACTGTCTGTGGCTCGTCCGCGGTTTGGATCGAATTAATATGGCATCGGGAAGTAGAAATCGTCTGTGTTGGCACAGAATGAGGCGGCTTTACCTTGAAACTGGTACCTAGAAATAGTTATCGGTAACGAGACTATTTGCGTCGAGCAACGATGAGACGAGACGTCCCTCAGAATCCGCGCACCTTGTTACCGTCGCTCGAGCAATGTCGAGCATTAACTGGGAACAGACGGAAACGCGATGCGAATAATTGTATTATCATAATTATCCGACCGCCGTAATAATAACATCGTTGAAATATTGTATTCATAATGAGGTCCTTAATTTACCGTCGCCGAATGGTTATCTCAACAATAATTAAACATGGTGACCGCGGTCAGGGAATTCCAAAATTTGTCAGGGAAAAAGTAAATTCCTTGACCAAATCCCGAATCTTCTATAAATAAATAAAAAGGACATTAAAGGGAGGCTTAAAAAAATAGAATTAAACATTGATACAATAATTAGGCATTTTCATTTGTATATTGTTAATTTTTAAAAATAGAAGTCGTTAGAAGTTTGGTCAGGGAAAATGAATTTAATTCGTCAGTGAAAAGTCAGGGAAAAGTCAGGGAATTTTTTTCCGGGGAAAAAACGGCCACCATGTTAAAGTAACCAAATACTTGGCTCAAACATTATTCAATAATTTATTGATTTTGTTCTTCTTTTTGCAATAGCCAAATATTAAATAAATATTAAATTAATAATATTTGCAATAGGCAAATATTACATATTTATGTTACTATAAATATTTAATATTTCGTTTTGAAAATCTCACTTTTCGACCGGAAGTGACGTAATACCGGAAATACGTCACTTCTACTTTGTAAATGTAATTTTTCGTCCGGAAGGGACGTCATACCGGAAATATGTCACTTCAGGTAGAAAAATGGAACTTGCCGAGTTCCGGTAAAATTAATACGGTTTTACGCCACGCTCCTTAAACCCTCTTCACAAAAGTTTAACGTAGTGTCGACCGCTACTGCAGAATCGTCCGCGAGAATACCGATAATGAGTCCATTTGCGTCGAGAAGCAGGACAAATATACAGTCGAGTATTTTCATTTTTTCCCACCGTCCCCCTGACTGATAAGTCCCTCTGCGCTCCGGGAGCAATTTGTCAGAGACGACAGCTCGTGGTGGACTTGGAGAAAAGCGTCGGATGAAAGAAAAAAAAAAAAAAAAAAAAAAACCCCAAACCCAAAACCCAACCCATCCTGAAACCCATGGGAAAACGTCGAAACATGGAAAGAAGGCCCATTCGACTTTTACACTTTCCGAAGACGTTAACATTTTTTTTTTTGAAAATAATTTTACTTTTATCACTCAGAAGGATTACATTTTTAAGATGAAGAATGTATATTTTGTTTAAAAATCCAGATAAAACCAGAGCAGCAAAATTGCACAAATGTTGCCAGAAACTCGGCAATCTCACGGATGGCCAGACTGGGTAATGAATTCGCAATATTGAATTTTACTGGGACGTCATACGAAATTTTTTAAAAAATCGGCTAACAGAGCAGAACTGCGATATGTGTAGAGGGTAGGTGGCACATTGGATGACATGAGATGAAATAAAAATTAAATAAGAGATAATATACAATAAAACAAAGTGAAATAATGAAATGAAATAAGTAAAATTATGGGTGGCGAAATTCAAGTTAAGGCTGCAGTCCAAATTAATGTATCTTTTAATTCTTTAAACTAGTGTATTTAATGTACTTTTTTAAATGTCTAAACTATTATACCTTATACCCAGGAGCTGTTATATTTAAGTCTTACTACACTGTAAATATGGGCTGTAAAGGAAAGATCCGTAAAATAAATTTAATTTACTTTATTAAAAAAAAAAAAAAAGAAAAAATTTAAAAAACACTTCGTACAAATGTACAAATCGATCTGTCGACCAATAATAGAATAAGGCTATACAATCTTCATAAATTTCGAAGAAACCGCACTTAAGAAAATGAAAACTGCTCAAACTGCTGAAACGTGTGCCATGTGTCATGTGAGAAATGTGAAAAGAGCCCACAAAAAACTGTAGACTCGCTTGAATGCGCGACCGAAGAATGGGCAGAGGGGTGAAAATGCGTCATTAGGTCGAGCAATATTATCCTGGCGGCGGAAAAGTCCGGGTTAGCTTGGGGCCAAGTAGAATCAACGAGTTCGTCACTTAGTCACCCTCGGCTCGGGGTGCGGTGCATATAAGAGAGCCCAGGTGCTAACTCGCTCGTCGATCACAATTTTCTTAAATCCCGAGAGCGTCGAGCGAACGGCCTAAACTCCACGAACGAAGTAACCCACCCTTGCGCCCCCCCCCTGACTGCCCCCACCCTGGGCCACTCCTCTTCATCCAAACCCCTAGGGTGCACGGAAACTTTTCCAAAAGTTTGAAGGTTCTCTCCACGGACCACCGGGACGAGACGACGAATTATATTTCCTCGCGATACAGACATCTCCGAAGATACCATGTACTACATATGTGCCACATAGCATGGAAAATGTACATAATACATACTTTCATATTGCCCGGAATATTCTATTTTCCGGCCCAGATTTATCTCCGTTGCACGCTCCACAATGTACTCACTGTAGTGCTAGGTCTATATCCTGAGATATAGATAAGGTATGCGTTTTTTTCCATTTTTTATTTTGACGCCATTTTTAGTTACTCCGCTGCAGACGCAGTTGGCATCTGCGAAAGGGCGAGGAAAAATATGTTGTATTTTGGGAGCAAAAAATCCTGAATATTCAATAATTTTTTGATAGTGTACGCTCTAAAGAATTTAGAGGCCTGTAAACGGAAATCGTCAATTGTTAATAGCCGTATGGCGTGTTTGGGCGTCAGACTTCCGGTTCTTTGGTATTTCCTGCCGTCCGCGTTTCCTTGTTCAATTAATAACTGTGGGCTGAATGACCAAGATCGATGGTCTTCCATCGATGTGTATCATTATTTTTAGGTATAAAGATTACTATGAGATAGTCGCTGTAAAAGTGTACAGCATTTCGAATAAATTTTCTTTTACGACTCGTAATAACTGTACTCTATGTCTATATCGTGAGATATGGATGAAATGTGCCTTTTTCGCAGCCATTTTTAGTTCTTTCGTTGCACATGTAGTTGGGATGTGTGAAACGGCAAGGAACAATGCATTGTAGTTTAGTTTGTATTGTAGTTTAGGGGCGAAAAACCCCGAATAACCAATAAATTTTACTAGGTCCGCGCTAGTCATCTTCTTTGGTATTTCCTGCACTCCGCGTTTCTTTGCTTAATGGTCATTTTTATTTCGGCGGGATTTTACCTTTCCCGGCATTCGCCTTTAACGATATTGACATTCCGCTCGGTCGTTCGACATTTGTAAATAATTCTGCGCGCTCCTCGATTTCCTGTGATTCTCTGTTAATGTCAAATTCAGACTCGATGTCGTCAATTACTACTAGGAATCCATTTCATTTAGGTCGTTTAATGTCATTTGCCTTCCTCATTATCGTTACGTTTCTTCGTAATTAACTTCCAATCACTTCACGGTAGATTCTTTCTGCCTTGATTCAATTTTTTGCAGTTGGAAGTTTTCCTTCTCTTTCGTACATTTTTTTTTCCACCCTCGGTCAGCCTTGTTCGCCGGAGCGTATAGTTTGCCGCGGAGACTCGATCGATAAGTCCTTTATTAGCCTTTTTTACTCCGGCCCGCTCCCCATCCCACGACAATAAGCCCGTAGCTTTGGCCTGGGTGGGTTCTTACTGGGAACGCTCGCGATTTACATTGCCTCGGCTCTGTGTACACTTCGAATCAAGCTTTTCTGCCTGCTCGATGAACGGGAGCGAAAGCTTTTCGCCATTGAGTGAGAAAACAAACCGGCGCCGTTGGGCAGATACGCCTCGATCCATATTTCGAAAGATTTTGTGTCTGCCACTCGATCGACCCTCCATTGTGCTCGAATTACGAGGAGCGGTCAAACGTAAAAAAAAAAAAAAAATCGAATGTTGTATGTATTCGACAAACGAATGTCTGACAAAGGGAACCATTTGTCCAATTTTGTAGTTTTACAGGAGGAGAGATCAAAATATTTACTGGGTTTACTGACCGTTCAATTGTATGTGAAAAGATGTTCTGGTGCAGGTTTATGATGCGCCTTTGATAATTTTATCCTAAGCGGAAATTAGGACCATGATGTTGTTTGGGGACACTGTTGGTCGTTTTTCCACACCCTGAAATGATTTTTGTGGCCGATGATTCTGGTGAACATGTTTAAAGATTTACAGTAACTTTACAATAAATTTTAAACACGACAGTGACGATGTCACTGCATCTGTTGATTCAAAACCGATTGCCCTGATTCCCATCGGGATTGCGTTGGAACTAAAATTCCGGTGGGTTTGTGTGATCAAAAAAGTTGGTCGGAACGAGAGCCGATTTAACAAGGCGTTCGCGCAGCCTCAATAAAAACAGAATGTTTGAATCCGGAATCACGAACTTTACGTTTACCGTAGCCTGGTCCCTGTGCAGCCTGATCCACACACGAATCCAAACCGTCGAAACAGGTCAGTGGATGGTTGGGTTGTGCGGAGTTGGATGGGGGTTGGGGTGGCCCGATTGCCTTGTGCACGTACCGCCCAGCAGCGGTACCGATCCGTACGTGTGCGACCAGACAGGCCCGGCCGGGATTTGTAAACTCGCCAGAAATTTCAATGGCACTTCCATTGTTCGTTAATGAACGAATCGTGGCCCAATTGTTTCGTAGAAAAGAGTCGTTACGCCCCGTCACCCCGTCGATCCTGCTGTGGGACTTGTTTACGTACATAGGGATCTTCGTACACGTGTGTGAGCAACATTACTATGTGCGCCTTCATTCCCCATCCAGTGCGGATTGGAACGATGCTATTGTTGAGCATTGTTGTTGACCCGCAAAGCGACAAGAAAACGTATTGGTTCGATGTCTGACCGCATGACCCAAACACAGACGGAAGAGACGGTTCTGTTGCAGCAATGTAGCCTGTGCTGTTGATAATCCGATTGAAACTAGCCTTATCAGTTACAATCCTGATGTGTTTAAGTGTTTGACCGCATGACCAAAACATACCCGGAAAGATGGTTCTGTTGCGGCAGTGTAACCTGTGTTAATAATTCGATTGAAACTACCCTCAT
>JAPYZD010006898.1:0-16011 GCA_030522725.1 Ichneumoninae sp. B BG-2022a
AAATATAAAAATATAAAAATATAAAAATATAAAAATATAAAAATATAAAAATATAAAAATATAAAAATATAAAAATATAAAAATATAAAAATATAAAAAAAAGTCTGCAATTTGTACACGCTATCCTACACATTACATTTCGTAAAACCAGAGTACGAAGTTTCGCAAAAATAATGTTAAATAAGTGACAAACTCGTTTGTTCAGGTTTGAATGTACAAACCTGTCCTTTAATTTCCCGTGTCATTAACAATTTTAGTTTGTGCTTTTGTTTGTGAAACTAGCGCCGGATGGTGCGACACGAAATGGTAAATTGCGATACATGTGTAATAAAGCGAACTTTATACACATGCTGTGAAGTGCGGCGCGTGCGACTCACGTTACAGTCCGAGTGTAATGTTTGCACACCGCACTAGTATCGCATATTTTTTTTCCTAACGCATCCACGTAAAATCGCTCTCTCTGTTCTTGTGAATTGTGCGCAGAAAGGCACATTTTCGATTCGCGTGCGAGAAAAATCTTGCGCATGCCTAGAAACGCAATAATTCTGCGCACACTTCTCAAAAACGAAAAGGGTGATATTGGTTAATTTTGTAGGAAAAATTATGTGAATGACATGGGCGTAGAAAATGAAGTTTTTACGCCTTTAGCTCGTGCGACATTTTTACACTCGTCGAAAACTCCCTTTCTACACCGTTACCATAAAAATAACAATTGTAGCGAATTACTTTACGCACGCTGCAGCGTGCGTAAAGTATACCGTAAACCGATATGCGCATGCGCCGAGCATTTATAGTACACTTGGTTGTAAAACACCGCTTTTGCCACTCTCGGCAGGCACGAAAAGCAGCACTTTTCATGCATGAGTTACGAAAAGTAACGAATAAAAAATTGTGTAAGTTTGTGAACAATATGTTATCATAAAAATTACACATTTTTTTCTACTGTCAACCACTGGGTGTAAAATAACTTACCACAGCGCATTTCTTTAAATAAACAAATAAATAAATAAAATGTAATGCCAAGTCTTCGATATCGAAAATTTATTGACTATCGCGTCATCAGCCTCTCCGCAAAGACTTTAAATCTCGGTGTCAAAATTCTCAAACCCTTGACCATATTTATAGATAATTCCGTCGACCCGCAGCCTCTCGAATACTCGAGACAATAATGCGACAACCGCGACATTCCTCAAACCGTATACATAATTAACGACGACCGTCCGTCGATGCAGCCGCAAAAAAGTTCTACATCATCTGTAATATCGCTACACAAATCGCTATATAAACAGAATCAAGAATAAAATTATTTTTGCATCTCAAAATAGCAGTACAATTTTTCCCCCAGTTTCGCGTAGATCCGCTCAGACACGTTTGTTTCTTTTTTTCCGCAAAAAAAGTCTTCCATACGCAGTGCCGAAGTTTCATAAATAATTCATTAATTTTTTTCGTATTTTTTTTTTATCAACAGACCGACCACAAACTTGACTTTCGCGTTTGTCTCAGCGTGTCGCGAGTCGCAGCCGCGTCTGCCTACACTTGTGTCCCAGTCGTGCATTAAACTACTCCACATTCTTCGCGCGTGTGGATAGCCCGTGTTATGCCCTCTCGGCGGTTAGAGCTCGTTGCACAGGCGATGATGCCGGTTACGCATGCGCACACGTGTACGCGCGCTCGCGTGGATCTTTTTCAGAGCGAGGCGCCCGCAGCTCGTCGCCTTGATTTCGCATTACTCACGCCTCGATTCACCGCACCGATCTCCTCTGCGACCGGATCTCGACGGCGATCCGCGGCATCTCCGGTGAATATTGTATTTTCATATCATTAGCGCGCCGCTTGTGGGATCACCGCGATCCTGCAAGCGCTCATCCACAATTAATTCCGACCATTCGAGCGCGCATGCGCGGAACCGAAGTCGCATCCGTGCGCGATACACATCCCACGGACTCTGGAATTTAATTGACAAGAATCAACTCTCTTGCACACGCTTGCTTACGTACATCGCTAAGCGGAAGCTAATTTCGCGAGTGAGCAACAAGTGGCTCGGTGACTAAGAATCAAGAGTCGTCTATTATTGAATATGGTTCACAGTGACGAGGAGGAAAATTCTACGGACAAAATTCAACCGTGAAAAAATATATAATCGGTCCTTTATTGTATAAACTTAAAACTTTGAAGTAAAGCAATTTTTTAACGAAAGAAAATTCATAAATTTGGGAATAAATTTGAAGAAAAAAAATATGTTGCATAAAGGTATCGGCCGTTGAGAGAATCATACAAGTTTCGCAAGGTTTTGTTGGGCTATTTAACGATTTAAAGGTCGCTCGGGTAATAAATATTTTTTAGCGTTTGATATCGAGCTGTTAAAAAATTATTATTATTATTATTATCAGCGGTTGCGCTGACTCGCGTGCGAACAGTATCTGTGTGCATGTCTGTGAGTTTCCGTGGATATTTGTGAGTACCGTGTGAGTTTCCGTGGATATCTATGTGTACCGTGTGAGTTTCCGTGAATATCTGTGAGTACCATGTGAGTCCTGTGAATATCTGTTTGTACCGTGTGAGTATCTGGGAACATCTGTGAGTATCCGCCTGAGTATCTGCGAATTTCTGTATCTGCGAATTTCTGTGAGTATCTGCGAATTTCTGTGAGTATCTGCGAATTTCTGTGAGTATCTGCGAATATCTGTGAGCACCGTATGAATATCAGTGAGTATCCATGTCAGTATCTGTGAGTATCCGTGGCAGTGTCTGTGAATATCCGTGAGTATCTGTGAATACCCGTGAGTATCTGTGAGTACCCGTGAGTATCTGTGAGTATCTGTAAGCATCCGCGAGTATCCGTGAGTATCCGTGGCAGTGTCTGTGAGTATCTATGAGTATTTGTGAGTATCTATGAGTATTTGTGAGTATCTATGAGTATTTGTGAGTATCTATGAGTATCTGTGAGTATCTGTGGATATCTGTAAGAATCTGTGTAACTATTATTAAGTACATCATCATTATTATTATTATATTTTAGTTAAACATGGAACGTCTGGAGGGAGTTTTTTATATACTGGAGTAGACGGCGCAAAAAAATGAAATTTTTACCGCAAATTATATAAAAATTTGAAAAAATAAATAAATTACGATCGACAAAAAAGTGTGCAAAATTTAGAGAGACAGCTCGAAGGAATCTCTTAAACGGCATAACGAAGTTGAGTTTGAATAGCGAAGCCCCGGGAGAGTTGCCGAGGCGCTTATCTCGAGAAAACCGGCTGGCTGTGCACGTACGTAGACGACATTAGGAGTGAAATATCTCGAAATCCGAGATACCTGTTTGCGTTAAGCATATAACCAATCGTGGAATCGCGTACCGAGCTCGGGCGAAGTAAACGGTCCGTCGTCCGGACGGAGATAGAGGCATGCAACAACATCACCAGCTGCGTTAGAAGACAAGCTCTCCGGAGTCGATGCCGACTTCTCGCAAAAGGCGAAAACACCTCGACCTCGTCTTCGTCGCGATACCATTCGCCGTAAACAGATCACGCAGCGAGTACGACGCTGCGTGCTTGGCAATAGATGAACTTATCGCGCGTGCTCCCGAGCGAGTGCTGTATATACATATCCGCACCTGGCGGGAGCGAGAGAATTGCTCCACATCGTGGATATAATTTTATTAATAAAATTCACGATTTAATCGTTTGACGGTCACTGGCAATTATTACAACGAGGACCGTACTTATTTTCCTTGCAATCGTTGTATCTGCGCAAAAATTAATGGAATTAATTCTCCAGCGAATGTTACCGTCACCCAAAAAAGAAACACGAATTTCTTGAAAACCAATCGATCGGTTTTAAAGGCACGGTACTGGAACTACAGCATTGTTAAACTAAATCACTGCACGAGAGATATTACTAAAACTTTTAAAATTATAGATTTTACAAAATAATATTTTTATATTAAAAAATGTAAATTTGCCGCCCAAAATAATAGATTGCTAATTCATAATCTTTGACAGATTCGAATGGTCAAAATATACGGAGAAAAGATTCGTAAAAAATGCCTGAAAGTGTTTTCAACATCACAAAAAAATTGTGAATCGCAAGGCCCAAAGTCCGCCTAAAAAAACTTAGTGTCAATGCCATTAATCATATTGTCACAGTTATTAATTTGCCGCCCGCTGTGATTACAAATGATTACAATAAAAACAGGACAAATCCCCGCTTCAATCTTTTCGCATATACACAAAATCTTATTTCCAAGAAATTCCTCCCAACAGCACGAATCATCCAATCCTATAAAGAAATAAAAATAACAGTTTCCCTACAAAAAGCTACAGTCAGCGCATGAGCAAACCCGCTCCAGATATAGCGAAAGATTCATAATTTTGCGATTCGGCGATTTTTTTAACGACAAAATCACTAAACAACAGATATCACAAAAACTGTTGCCATAGAAGTTATAGACGTTAGGACAGAACATTTTTATATTTTCAAATTTTAATTTCCCGCCCAAAGTCATCCCTTTCATAGATTGCCGATGCATAATCTTCGAAAGCTTCGAACAGTTAAAATATATGGAGAACAGATTCCTAAAGAATCCCTAAAAGTGGTTTCAACATCCCAAAAAAAAAAACGTAAAGTGCAAGGCCCAAACTCCGTCCAAAAAAAACTGAACGTCAATTACATTAATCATTTAGTCACAGTTATTAATTTGCCAACCGCTGTACGTACAAATAATTGCAATACAAAGAAGGCAAACTGCCCCTTCAAAAAATCTTATTTACAAGAAATTCCTCTCAACAGCAGGAATCATCCAATCCCACAAAGAAATAAAAATAACAGAATCCCTACGAAAAGCTGCAGTCGGCGCATGCGCAGACGCGCTCCAGATACAGCAAAAGATTCCGAATCTGGAGATTCGGGGATAGCATCCCCGTCTCTTACGGTTCTTCTCGCGGTGTTCTACGTCGAACCGACTCGGCATGTCGCCCCTAGGAGCTCCATCGTGCGGTCGGGGCACGCCGGTCTTCTCCGGCCCGTACCGGTGCCCAACGGCTGTCGGAATCACAACACACGCGCGCGCGCATGCGCACGAGCGGGCGAGAACGCTTGCGCCGTGGAAGGTGCGGCAAGCGGGATGAGGCAAGCCGGCTAGGAGGGAAGCCAAGCGAGCCAGCTCACCTTGGCGCTCATGGTATGCGTCCACTGGCGTCTCCCTCAAAGGCGTAGCCTTCCCAGAGCATCAACAGCCGCGCGCATCGCTAAGGACAAACGGGCGCTGAGCGAGAACGGCGAGGAGAGAAATCTCCGGCCGGGTCTTGTTTTGACGCACAGTTTTGAGACCCCTTGCAGGTAGAAATACGTGCTATAGCTGCACACTAGAACACCTCGGACAATCCGTCGCACTCTGACGCAAGGCATTATTCTTGTTTCGAGAGGAAAGAGATTTAAAAAAAAAGAAAGATGAAACAACTTGTTGTGGGACGGTGTTCCGACCTGGGTTTGGGCATGCAGTCCGTGGTCAGGGTAGACCGGCTGCAATCCGAGAGATACAATGTCGAAGACCGCTGACTCGTTCTCGCTTTTGGGAATCGTCGGGAAAACTAAAATCTCCGAAGTGAAGGGAGAATAGTTTCCGTCGATGGAGAGTCATCGTAGCGGGTGATAATATGGAAATAGAACGAGTCTTATCACCCCGGGGCTAACGACGATACCGGGCAATTTTTTTCAGAGAGGAATGCCGAGCTCTTATCACGCGACGTTGAGAAATACCTGAGGCGCAGTAAAATAAAAAATACGTAGAATGTATATGGTATGCGAGGATGTTTTGACGGAATAATCGTATTGGGCAGATTTTTGTTCTTTATTTTTATTATTCTGGCGATTTTTTTAGAAGGTCGTTGAGGATGCTTCCTTTTTTATTGGCGACTGGAAATATCAACTGTGGAATGTTTTGAGGATGGACGGTAAAAAAAAGATTCTTTTTACTTTCGCTTCGGGCGCGGTTTCGCGTATCGAATATTTAAGCAGGAGTGGCGAATTTGTAAAATGTAGATAACTAAGGCAAATAAATATTTTCTACTATTCTACTTGAGGGGAGCGGGACGTTTGGCTGATCGAAAATTCAGTCACTTTGGATTGTGTGTAACAAGACTGGACAACAAAAATGGAAAAAGTTTTACTTATGGTGAGCATTTATATCAAAATTTTTTGTAATGAAATACATTTAAAATCCTGATATGATTAATAACAATCTTGTTATTGCCGTCTGTTCTAATCAAGCGCTTTCCACTTATCACCACGATTTCGGTAAAACGACCGAAAATAGCTTCAGTAACTATAAGAAAAAAAATGGTCCCAATACAAAAAATATTTCCTCCTTTATCGATTGAACGGAAAAAAAATTATACGAACAAAATTCACACAATGGCGAGCTAAAAAATAAAAAAAGCATGAACTTTTTTGTTTTTTGGCTCGCCATTTAGTAAATAAAAAAAAAATTTTCGGTTCCGTCGATAAAGGAGGGTATTGGAAACAACTTTTATGTTCCCAGGTGGAACGTCTATATAGATAGTTTCTGATAGTGTATATTCAATTGATTAAACTATAATTATGGTTACAACCATAATTTTTTGTCATTGTCTTAACTATAAAATGTGTACGTTGCCCCTGACAACTATTTTTTATGGTAAAAAGTCAATGTTGTTGCTTTTACTATGTAATTCTTCCTTAGTGTACATGCTCACCATAAGAAAAACTGTTTATATTTTGTTCTAACCTTGTTATACACAATCTACAGTAACTGAATTTTCGATCGACCAAACGTCCCTGGTCCCCTTAATGTAGTCCTTGCGTGTGTTGACTTCACCGAAGTTTCAGAGAAATGAGAGGGAATTGTAAACACTTCTGGGTATAAAAATCTGGATGGTATAAAAATGTGAAAAAAATCAAGTTGCTGTATAGTTGCTGAAACGGTTAATTTTGCTTAATAATAATTTCAAAATGTTATTAACAAATTGATGGAAAATAAAATTGTTCGACAAATCACCCGGAAACATAACTTTTTTTGATAAAAATTATTCCTTCACTTTTCTGGAAATGTTTGAATTTTTTCAGATTTCTACATTCACTTTGATTTTTTTTAATGGCAAACATGTCTAGAAAGTCTAAAAATTCAATGTGAATTTAAAACTCTGAAAAAATTCATACGTATTCAGAAAAATGAAAGAATAATTTTCATTAAAAAAAAGTTATGTTTCCGGGAGATTTGTTGAACAATTTCATTGTTCATCAATTTGTCAATAACATTTTGGAATTATTATAATGCAAAATTAATCATTTCAGCATCTTTAATACGCTTGATGTTTTTCAGATTTTTATACAATCGAGAAGTGTTTGCAATTCCCTCCAATTTCACTGAAACTTATGCGAAGTGAGCAATATTCGCAAGAACTACGTTAAGGAGGGAGTCTCGCTGCGCGCTGACTTCGCATAAGTTCGACAACAATAAGAGAAAATTGCAAGTGTAAAAATCGGAAAAAATCATGTGTGCTAAAGGTACTGAGAAGATTAATTTTGCATAATAATAATTGCAAAATGTTATTAACAAATTCATCAAAAAATTGATTGGTTAACAAATTACCCGGCAACTTTTTTATGAAAATGATTTGTTTATTTTTCTGAATACGTATGAATTTTTTCAGATTTTTAAGTAATCGTTGATTTTTGTTCTATAAAAAAAAATACAAATCAACGATTTTTAATTTGTCCCCCTCCCTAATTTGACTCCCTCTTTAAGCAGGAGTAATATAACCGGCTGATTTGCAATCGACTAAAAACCACCCAAACCTCGAAGAATTTTATTAGTCTATAACTGCACCGTCGCGGTAAAAACAACGATGCTATTTATGTACCGAAGGTACGGAACGCTAGACGAATCATATCAATTCCGTACTCGGCAACTTCCTCTCTGGTTTCCCGGCTCGGTCAGCCGCTCGTTAATTCACGCTGCGCGCGAATCCGTATTTGGCAAGGGCCGATGATCGCCCGTTGATGTCCGAACAGCGGGTGGGAGGGGGAAGACTCGCACATGCGCATGCGCAATGCTTCGTCTTTTATATCAATGGAAAAATGAACATGCCAAGCGCGGATCGGTGAAATGTGGGCAATGAATGGGGTAGAGACGTTGCGGAGTAAAAGTACCCGCGGTTTAATGTGTATATTACTATGTACAGATATACAATGACTGTAGCGTTGGTTGCATAACAGTCGAGTGAGAGTATTCGCTTATCCTGCGCCTTTCTCGCGCTACCGCTTCTTCCACGGACCTTCGAAGCAGAGATGTTTCAATAATATCAGCAGAGAAACAAAATCATTTCGACTCGCTCATAACTGCACGGAAAACTAAATTATAATTAATTCATCTAAATTTTGTTGTTGTTTTCGATTTTATCTTTTGCATCCTCATAGAGAAAGCTTTGTTTTGAAGAAGAAAAAAAACGAGGTTTTTATTAAAATGTGTCCAAAATATCGAAAAATAACATTTAGGAAAAAATTCCGGAACCACAATTACTTGAGAATACCTCGAACGATGAGGTTGAAATATCAAACATAGTATGTGTGATTTATAGTGAGTGTTTCTCCAAAACGTCAGTAAAAAAATTGTAGTTGTGTTATTTGCAGGCATAATTCCTCATAATATCCCTTTATTCGCAAAGCTTCGTCTACGAGGCAGCCAAAAAAACAGAAAACGCTTTCTCATACGCATACGTATGCTTTGTGAATAAAGGGACATTATGCCAATAGTATAATCTGCGCAAGAAACAATTTTTTGCTTTATTTTGATTAAATCATTTTCTATATTTTTATATTAATATTTCTTTTTTTTTTAGTTAAATGGTATCATCACGTCCAATCGTAACATATATTGATACACATGTATGCATACGTATGCTTTGTGAATAAAGGGACATTATGAGGAAGCGATATAAAATTTTCAATTTTCCACTTAAGAAAGTTTATCTCCGCGATTATTCATGCGGAAGATTATCCCTCATATATGATTCATATATATATGATTCATATTGTTAGGATAGGCGACTGTGAAGTAGGAGAGAAAGAGCGCGAGTAAGAGAGCGGAGGGAGGAAAGACTAAACGGCGTCACCGGAAACCGCACACGATAATGGATGAAGATGTATTTCTTCACAAAGAAGGAAGGAGAAACGGGGCGGGAAGTTAGAGATTCCCTGGATGCCCGAAAGCCAGTACGTTTGACAACTGTGGTGCATTTCTTCTTTTGAAACTGATCTCCCTATTTCACGACCGACTGATTCGAACAGTTGATCGTTAATCTATTGTCTAATCATTGCGCGTCGCCAGCGTAATTTCGACAAATTTCAACAACTTTTCGAGCCTTATCTACTATTTCCGATGTCAATTTCGGCACGTTAACATTTTGTGCTAAACAACGTCTTGCACCGATCCACGCATCGCACTTACCAACGCCGATCCAGCGATAACGAAATTTACAAGGTTGTACTTCGGTTGCATTGATTAATCTCTCTCTCCGTCTCTGTGTCAGCGTCTCCAGTTCGATTAGAACTAATAGTATAATCTGCGCAAGAAACAATTTTTTCTTTATTTTGATTAAATTATTTTCTATATTTTTATATACATTTTTTTTTATTTAAATGGTATCATCACGTCCAATCGTAACATATATTTATACATATATATAACTTTTGATTTTATTTATTTTATTTAGTTTATTTGGTTTAAGTAAAATATTGATTTGATTTAAATAAATATTTATTTAAATCAAATAAATATTTTACTTAAACCAAATAAACGGTGGCTGTCAAATAAATTATTTTTCTGGGTGCGGGCTTATCCCACGGAGCAAATTTTAAGACGTTTATTTAGTTTGAAAACTTGCAATTTTATTTTCGACTATCAGAGATTTGATACTTTTTTTGATAGCTTTAAATACAACCACAAAATACGTTTCGAGAATAATTTTGTCATTATTTTTCATTTATATTCTTGCCTGCGAATATACCTGTTTTGTTACAATATATAATGCATATATAACCATAAATAAATATACATATAAATATATAAATATATATTTATATATATTAATGAACAGTATTGGAAGCTTTTTTACATAAACCGTTTCTGAAATTCCAAACACATGTGTGTTGCAATTTTACAGTAAAATTTCTATTTTTCATTAACATTTTTGTCAATTTCAAGCAAAAGATTTGTAATTTTAATACTTTGTGTTATTATTTTACATTCGAAGTACATTAATGTTTAATTAATATGAGTAATGGTAGCAAAGTTCAAGTTCCAGTACATTAAATTTACAATTTATTTTTACAGTGTGAAGGATCGTTTCGTTGAACGATTATTCGCTTAAGTCGATTCAAAATATGTTCATTTAAACAAGTATTTTTTTCACCAACTAAATGATACCTTTGAATGTATGTCACCGCGCCTTGGTTGATCCAATAATTGCTTTTTTCAGTGTGGTTGTATATGAATCATGTATGAGCGTGTATGGGTTACATATGAATTTTGGTCAGATAACGCCGTGGGGCGAAATTCATATATAATTCATACATGACCGTATGGTGTGACTGAGATCAGACGATCGTATTATCTATGTATAAGCATACAAGTTATGCCCTTTTGATTTTCGTCGCGCGATATACGATTGTATAATCATTTATGATTACATATTTTCGAAGTAGAAAAATAAACTGGGATACGAATTTTCGAAAAAATAAAAATTCCTTTTCATGTAAAATGTAAAAAAAAAATTTGTCTTCGAAATTTTTTTAAATTCTGATGTTCGTCTGATTTTCGTCGCCCGATACATGATGTATATACAATTTATGATTATACATATTCGAAGTACGAAAAATCGTCATGTATACTTTCGGCAATGTTTAAACGAATTCCCTTTCGATGCACGATGCAAAAAAAAATAGCCTTCGGCAAAAAAAAAAAAATCCGAGTCAAGAATGCATCCGCGTTACGTACAAAGGTGAAGCGGCATTTACCACTGCGGTACGTAGTCAAAGAGTTGTGTACGAACGTATACTTGCGACTGCGGTGTATATTCTTCCGCGTTCCACAAGCCGGCGAAATCCTCTCGCTTTTTCACATTTAATCGCGCGTCGCTTCGTCTTATTCTCGGCTGTTGATGTACGCAGCGCAATGCATGTGAGGATCTATGCATTGGCTCAACTCATCGATCCGCTGCGTACCAGCGCGAATGCGCTAATTGCGTAATGCAAGAAAGAAGCTTACGTGCTGGGTGTGCACTTAGTTTGTATTTGCCGCATGCGCCGTCTAGAGATTAATTTACCGATGAAGTTAGCGCGACCACCTGAACGACGATACAATAGCCAAACACCCGCCGGCAAGGTGCAAAGTGCATTGTACCACTTTGAAAATTTTGTTTTTGCTTCCTGAAAAAAATGTTACTATCAATAAACAATCAACAAAAAGCCGTCTTTTCCTACGGTTGATTATCCGATAAAGAAATTCTGATCATTATTTCATTATCCTACAATAATAATAAATAATAATAAATAATAATAAATAATAATAAATAATAATAAATAATAATAAATAATAATAGATAATAATAAATAATAATAAATAACCCTTAGTGTGCACACTTCCGTAGCGAAGCATTAAATGCACACGGGGTTGATTTGACCCCAGTCTCGTAAATGTCAGTAACCTTGAACTTTTTGGAAAAAAGGTTATGACGCTTTTTGCAGTGAGGTGATCAAACTTTAAGCTTGCATAAGTGATTTCCAAAAAAAAAACAAAATGTTTACTAGTCGAAAAACGTGCTTGCAGTTGTCGTTAGCCAGAAAAACACGGACAACGTTGGGGTCAGAATGACCCCTAATGCACACGAAGATTTAATAATAACATCAATAATAATATTAATAATAATAAAAATAAATAATAGGCACTTCTTACGTATAAGGAGTGAATGCCTAATAATTAGAGTCGATTCACAGCAAAATAAATTGTGAACATTCTTCTGTGCGTGCAACCTCCATTAAAACGTCTATAAAATGTATTATAAACAAGCCCATTCTATAAAAAAAAGTTAGCGAAATAAAAAAATTAAAAAATGGCTTCATTCACGCTCAAAGTTTTCCAGAAGTTCAGAAACGTTGATAGTGTTCCGAGTGTTGAACGCGAACGAAAGATTATTTGAGATATATTTGCAATTTGCAAAATGATTTGTAAAACGGCGTTTGCGATTGTGTCCGTAGACAGGATAGTTTGCTCGGCGAGTTACCTGCGATAAATGTAAAATACGTTACACGCTGTGCGCGCGAGCCATAGACAGACATCGTCAGCGCTACGTGTCCGGTGTACACATTTCGAAGAATGCGCTTCCTTCCTGTCGGTATATTGTGAACGACGTATGTGACTATTCACAACGAGGCCCAAACATGGCCTTGTCCACTGTGCCGATCGACCGATGACACAACAAGCGCTGACTGTATACGTGTATATATAATATATTACAACCACTGTGGCGACAGATGCGGAACTAAGTCGTTCAGAAGAAGTTTCATGCCACTGCGAGATAACATCAAAAGTATTTTACTCGATCCCGTGCAGAGATGAGATTTTTTATTTATTTTTATAATCACGTAAAAAAAATAGAAATGGAACTTTCACGGGAAATGATTCAATTCCAATTTTCGGGTTCCATTGTGGTGGAAATTTTTGTTTGTTTATTATCGATAAAATTATATGAAAATGGGACCGAATATATATTTTTGTAGTATAGCAGATACCCTTATAGCACGGAAATATTTTTTAAATGTTTGAAAAGTAATTTTATGACATATTGAAAATATTTTACCAATATAAACAAATATTTCTGAGATATTTTTTTGTTCGTTCATAAAACTTACATTGAAATGTTTTTAAAACATCTGTATGTTGGCAAAATACCAATATCTAATAAATATTTTGCCAGCATTTAAAAATATTTGGTACAATGTGTTAAAAACGTGAAAAGTTCAGTGCACACCTACTAATATTTGCTTTCAAAATATATTTTTACCGTTTCAGAAATATTTAGAATAAGATTAAGATTGGGAGATTGTACATTAATGAAATATTTAAGAAATCGGTACGAAATTAATAGTAATTTGCGATAGTAATTTAAAAAAGCGGTTTTTCGACGAAGGTTGTGAAATTGGTCCCACGAGCCGGAAGCGATACCGCAGTAGCACGAGCCGGAAGCGAGTCAGGTAAACGTCCCAGTGGCCGGACAAAGCGTGCGTGCAAGAGAGACGGAAAAACGATTTTTCATGCATATCTTGGGACTGCTCCCATAGGTGTGTGGCCCTGTGCGGGACATTTACCTTACCACACTAGCACGAGCCGAAAGCGGGTGCTGTTTTTGGTGCGAGCTGACAGCGATAGATGTCTGTTGCCTTTTTCGTACACTGCTCGACATAAATGCCTGTTTGACAGTTATCTGAGAATTTTGTTATCTTTTGAAATTATCTGAACGATATCTTCAGGTCGATCGAGTGACGAGTTTCGAAATGATTGTTGCCTCGCACTGAAAGCATAGCTTTTTCAAGCGTCGCATTTTTATCTGATGTTTTGTTTAATTAATATTTTTTCATTTTATTAAATTAACTAAATTTAACAGTCTCGCGGCGGGAAGAGAGACCACTTTCGGCTAATTCCATATAATTCATTAACGTTCTCGAGTCTAATCAACCCAGTGCTGCCCTTTCAACACGATACAGGGGAGCCCAAACTACTTCGAGAGAACCTTCTATCCACGTTGATTTGATCGCAACGAAATTTCCATGAAATATTCGTCGTCGTGATGCACATCCTATATCCATATCATTTTTTTTATCGTGTTTTTCTACATTTAGTCAAGTCAGCGTCCCCAATAAAATGTCGCATAGGCAAACTATACACCTACCGATTGAACGGTGATTCAAGCTTGGATTTACTAGAAAATATTTAACTACGAATAATTAATATTTTTTCAATGTTTCAATATTTTTTAATTCATTTTTTCTGTTAAATTTAGTTAATGTAATAAAAAGAAAAAATATTAATTAAACAAAACATCAGATAAAAATGCGACGCTTGAAAAAGCTATGCTTTCAGTGCGAAGCAACATTCATTTCGAAACTCGTCACTCGATCGGCCTGAAGATATCGTTCAGATCATTTCAAAAGATAACAAAATTCTCAGATAACTGTCAAACAGGCATTTATGTCGAGCAGTGTACAAGTATCGCATACTCCTTTTTTGTAACAAATGCACAAAAACTCCCACTTTTTAAGCCTGTAGCGTGACAAAAAGTAACTAGAGTGTTGAAAAAGTATGCGAAAAGTAACGAGTGTGATCTGCGCATGCTCAGTATTTTTCTCGCACGCCTTCCTAAAAAGAGCCACTTTTGCCACGTTTTATAGACACGAAAATTGGGGCTTTTTGTGCATGTATTACAAAAATTGATTTACTTCACTCGGTGCGAAAAGGCACTTTTACGCACGCCAGGCGTGCGTAAAATGCACGCGCAGTATTTTTCTCTTTTTCTTTCGAAAAAGAGCCTTTCTGCGCTCGCTTCACAGGAGCGGAAAGCGGGATTTTACGTACACGCCTTAGCAAAAAAGTTTGATCGCACTATATCGTAAATGACTATTATCAAAATTCGAATGAAATTACAACGATCGACAAAATATAATATAATCCAATCTAATAAATCTAATGATGTAATTGGCAGTTCGACAATTATATCATTATATAAAATAAAATAAAATCGGCGGTCCTCAATTAAATTTTAACGATCCCTGACCAAACCCTTTTAACAAAACATATATTATAATTTTTATTGTATCATTTTGGATTTCAACAAATGACCTTAAATTTATTTTTTTTATAATTTTTCAGGAAAACACTTGGTCCTCGTGACCAATCCCGAGATCGTGGAGGACGCCTACGCCTTCGACAATCCCTGTTTCAAGGACGCTACTCCAGCGGTAACCAGGAACCACGACACTCGACCGTTGTCCACGGCGAGTTCGGTCGTCGAGACTCCGGTGAAGGACGCAGCGAGATGGTCCAGCCCGTGGTCGTCGCTCGGACTTCCGTCGGTCAACAAAAATGATAAGCGTCGTACCCTCGACGACTCCTGCTTAGGGGTAAGAGCCTATCGGCCGCAAAAAAAAAAAAAAAAAATTACCCAATTTTTGCAGCATAATTTAAATTTTTACCTCGAATCGTCACTAATGAGATAAAAATGTGAATAGCAAAGTGAGGGTCGCTCGATGCTGTAAGCGAAGCCGGTCATTCGAAAATTCACGACAAGTCACGAAGGGTTAATCGAATTTTAACGATTTTCTTATTGCAGTCGAAAGCAACGAGGGTGAGCGTCGTTAGTCTGAGAAGCCGGGACTTCACCGGCCTCGGTTTCAACGTCTGCGGCAACATGAGAGAGGGAATATTCGTCAAGGATCTTCTTCATCGCGGACCCGCTTCGGAGTCCGGTCGGATTAATCCTGGTCAGTATAGTCGATCAACGCGAATTAAAAAAAATATGTATATATATATATTGCAGAAAATTTCTACGAGATATCTTATATGTATTACTTTCGGGCAATTACCAAGAATGGTCCTTGTTTTTTTTATAAATAAATAATTGGATCCCTCCGATTCGACACAAATTTTTTCTTATCGCATGTTCGTGGTAGAACTTGAAAAAAAAATATTGCTGTCTCGCGCCCTAAAACTAAAAAAAAATAAACTTCTGATCTTCGTAAGAGATTTTATTAAAGAGCGAAAAAAAATATTAATTAAACACTTACAATTTTTTTTCTTCGAATTGCGGGACGTCGATTTAAGGTGGGAGTCTCGCTGCGCGCTGACTTCGCATAAGTTCGACAACAATAAGAGAAAATTGCAAGTACTTCTTGATGGTGTAAAAATCTTTAAAAAATCATGTA
>JAPYZD010006902.1:0-14748 GCA_030522725.1 Ichneumoninae sp. B BG-2022a
GTGATGTCTATAATGTTGCTCACTTCATATCCGATGCGTCCGATCATGCGCAGCGTTGCGCGGCCGCTTGTTACAATTGACCCGTGTTACTTTTGTCCCAGGTCTCCTCTACCCCTGAAAACCCGCTTACTCCCCCAAGACGCTGAAAGACCGAGTTTCTCCCGCGAGGAAAAAAGTGTGGAAAAAAAGGCCGCTTCGAGCAGGCCCGACGATCTCTTTTCGGGAGGAGCACGAAGATGGGCGGAGAAGAAATAGTGCTCAGTAAAATAACGCGAAACGGTTGCGAGGAGAGGAGCCAGAGGGGATGATAGAACGGACGAGGAGAATATAAATGGGAGACGAGGAGGGCGCCGGAGGATATTACAGAGCGAGAATAAGGCTTAGAAAAGTGAGAGATCGGGCGGTGAACGGTCACCTTTAACTATTTCAGGATTTTTACCTCATTTTTCCTCCTCATTTCCCTTGCGCTCCACATTTACCATCGTCCTCCGCCTTTTTTTTCTTAAACCCGATCCCGGGACTCTTCTCACCCTCACAATGCATTCTCGCACCCGTCGCCGCCACTGTAACTAATACTGTGTTATATTCTCCTATTATATACAACCCTTCGCGGAATATCTTACGCCCGCGCGTTGTATATTACACGCGCTTTGCTCGCGGTGTGAGGAACCTGCAGAGCCGCCGTTCTTCCAATCTCCCTCGTCCAATTTTTCTTGCGAGCGAGCATGAATTTTCGCGCGTGTTCCGCACCGGCTCCGGTGGCCTGTCTATTACCGGGGTCCTTTATCCTCGTTAGACTCCGCTCCGTCTCTCCTCCTCGGGGTTGCCTTCGCTGCCAGCAGGCAACGTCATGGAACAGAGACCACCTCGGGTGTATCTCGCTCGGGCACGCTGGCTCCGACTGAGCGGCTCGGCCACATTGGCTCTCAGACCTTGCGGCTCTCGGTCTCCCGCGTATCGAGCAACCCTACGGCGTTTATCACTACTCAGCATGGCGCGGAATGGTCTCCGCCACAGACTCCCTCCTTTATCACAATATTGCGTAACTCAATTCCCGAGACTTATCAGCCCGAAACCCAAGCCTCGTTTAATTCGCAGCGCCTATATACCATTCCCAATTCCGAGGTCCCTTCGAGAACGCAGTATTGTAATAACACCCTACCAAGATGATATTTATGCGTACCAAGATTCCACTGTGAATGTTATCGCTGGCGCACAACTGCTGCTCTCACGGAACCGAAGGAGCAACATCCGCAAGTTTGCGGGCTGATAATACTTGCTCTATAGACCGACAGCGTTAGGTGCGCGGTCTTTGCGTGGCTTCGGCGGTCTCCCGAGTCAAGCAGCTTTGCTTGCGTTCAGTAGATGGGTGACCGCTTAGCCCCACGCCGGCTTGCACATCGAATGTTGAGTGGCAGGCTAGTTTTTCTGAGTTCTTGATGTTAAAACATCGAGGAATCAGAAAAACATAGGTCCGTCTGTACCGACACGGGTTTTCCGCAGTTTCCCCATGTCCCCGGCAAATGCGGTACAGTGCAGTTAAATCGGCTGCGGACGCACTGGAAGTTAAGTAGCTTAGTGAAGTGTGGGTAGGGAGTGATATGTAAAAAACCCGAGGAGGGTATACGATGGAACATAGTTGCTCTGCAGTGATGCTTCGCTCCGGTTGAAAGTGGGTTTTGAACAAACGGACCAAGATCGACGGAACTGGTGTATCGAGTGTGTTGTAATTTTTGAAACGACTTCGGAAAGTTTACGTACTGGAGTCTTTTTGTTTCGTTGTACTTGAGGAAAAGCAGCAGCGACATCTGCGTCAGGGCGGACAGGTCGAATGTTCGCATTAAATGCAAATGCTTCCTCCGCACCGCACCGCGCGCGGCATTTAAATTTCAAATGCAATTAGATTCATTTACTCGGCCCGGTCGCTCGGCAATTATTCTCGCCGGGGCGGAGGGACCGAAAGGGGATGGCTATTGCGCGCTATGGCAGAAGGAACATTTTTTTGAATAAATCGTGCGGCTTCCGGTGCGATGGTCGCCTGCAAAGCTCATTCACGGACGGGTTTCCACCAATGTCCACTTTCCTCGATGACACATAGACTCGTTCGTGCCTTTTTTCAAGTTGTTTTTCTCGACTGCGACGCTAACGATCTCAATAACTACCCGGTCATTCGCCAAGCACGACTTCATTGCCTCAAACCTGCAAACGGTTTCAACCGTGCGGCATGTTTTTCTTTCTGGTTTTTCTATGTCTGAACTATGTCAGGACGAAATTGAAAACTCCCCAAAGCGCCATCAGCTTTGCAGAAGCTCGCGCCCGCCTCCGACAAACGCGTTATCGACGTTCATTGTTCGCAGAATGTATTAAATGCAAACAGTCGACAGGTTCGCAGCCGTGTACCGCGCACATGCTCGTCTACTCCGCCTCGTTCCTGAAGTTCCGAGTACGAGCCGGAGTGGCAGGCCCGGAGGCAGAGTGAATTCTCGATTGTGGCGGCGAAAGCTTATGAGGATGTGAGCTTTATGTATCTACGAGAACTGCTGTGTGTCTGCCCGACGATGCTGCGGAGCGTTGCTCGGGTATTGCGGAGACGGCTGGGAAACATGTAACGAGAGGAACTGAGGGCGAGGGTGACTATGCGGTCGCTACACACACCGCGAACGCGCCCCCTCGCTCGCAACCCCTTTAACTTCGTCTTTCGCTTTCCGCTCCCGTGTCCCTCGTTGGATGAGGGGGGCCTGAGGGTTCCGACCTTATCTCGCCACCAACACAGAGAACACGGTCGACTGCGGACTCTCACCGTACTCTTTATGTCTGCTCTGGCGGCATTAGATATTGCATGGGGTGTTACACGATGCTGCAACTGGATCTCGTTGGTAGGAGATCCTTCCTCTCGTACGTGAAGAGGATGAACGGCGAGCATCAATGGTGGCAGAGGCGACCTATAGTCATAGATGGTTCATCCGGTTTCAGACCTGGCGCTGAGCCGTATGTGCGTTTCCGAGAATGGAACATGGTACTTCCTGGTAGGGAATAAACAAAAATTTTTCATCAACAGGGTATTGTGAAACTTGAGTTCAACTTCCTCGAAACCAAGTTAAAATTAATAGGACGGAATTTCCGACGGAATTACACGGTGCGTCGGGCAATGAAGTTCTCGTTTCAGCGTAAAATCAGGGAACCGCCTGTGGAATAATAAACTGTAACCCTGTTAAGATAAAATATTTGCGAGAGTACCGGAGCATGTTACATGCACGTCGGTATTATTAAGGTTGGAGTATGACGAATTTCGGGAAAGCCACGAGGACTTTGGCGGCGAGAGAGCTGCTTAATTGCGCGAAGTCATGGAAACCAGAGATGCGGGGGCGTGCCGGGTGAGGGGGATGTGAAACGCCTTCGCGCATACCTATCCAGCGGCGTACGTGCTTCCAAGGGTCGTGAGACTCGCATGGATCGGTCGAGGCGTGGGCAATATATGCGCGCTTAAATATGCTTGAAGGCAGATCTTCTGGAGGTACCACTGCAGTTGCCACTGATGGAAACGTGCGAGCTCTTCCCCGGATGAGCGCCGGCGGTGCTGGAGAAGCGCGTGATGAGCATTCCCTCTCTGCACGAACCCACGCTTCACCCCCGAGGCGTTACACATTCATGGCATACACATGTTGCTCCGGGATATAGGAATACCTGAAAATTAACCGGAGAGTGCGAGAATTCGAGCTGGTGTTCCTAGCTCGGATTCAACCACAGCAGTCATGATGGAATCTGCCTATGGGGGAATGGTTCTTTGGGCTGGCGAAGAGGGAAAGGAGAGGTCATGAAATCTCGTTATTGACTTAGCTACCACATAGAATCAATTTTTCTTTGCATCGTCTGAAATATGCCTTGTCCAATTGGCGATAAGATATCCCAGTGATAGATTTGTGGATAACTAGGTGGTTTTATTGTCTTTGGGCTGGTGAAGAGGCAAAGGAGAGGTCATGAAACTTCGTTATTGAGTTAGCTACTACATTGGGCCAATTTTTCTTTGCATCGTCTGAAATATGCATTGTCCAATTGGCGATAAGATATCCCAGTGATATACTTGTGGATAACCAGGTGCTTTTATTTTCTTTGGGCTGGTGAAGAGGGAAAGAAAAGGTCATGAAACCTCATTATTGATTTAGCTACCACATTGGGCCAATTTTCCTTTGCATCGTCTGAAATATGCATTATCCAATCGGCAATAAGTTATCTCAGTGATAGACTTGTGGATAACCAGATGTTTTTATTTTCTTTGGGCTGGTGGAGAGGGAAAGAAGGGGTCATGAAACCTTGTTATTGAGTTACCTACCACATTGGGCCAATTTTCCTTTGCATCTTCTAAAATATGCATTGTCCAATTGGCGATAAGATATCCCAGTGATAGACTCGTGGATAACCAGGTGCTTTTATTTTCTTTGGGCTGACGAAGAGGAAAAGGAGAGGTCATGAAACCCCTCGTTATTGAGTTAGCTACCACATTGGGCCACTTTTTCTTTGCATCCTCTGAATATGCATTGCAATACGTAATAATACCCCATGTGATAGCTAAGTGAATAGAGTTAGCTACCATATTGAGCCAATTTTTCTTTGCATCTTCTGAAATATGCATTGTCCAATTGGCAATAAGATATCCAGCAATAGACTTATGGATAACCAGGTGCTTTTATTTTCTTCGGAACTTCAGGGGATCGAGCGGTCTTTGTTTTTCCCCGTTTCAACGAGGAATGATGTCGTCGAGGGTAATCTTATCTACCTCAGGCTGGTAGGAAATTGTTTCGCGATAGTTTCCGTACTGCACACATCGATTTCTCACGTTCCACTTAAAGGGCATAGGAGGGTGCACCGTTTCTCTGTACAGCATGGAGTATGCGAACACAGTCGTTGGTGCTTCATTAAAAGCGTTGCCTCGGCCGTGGAACGGAAAGGCTATACTGGCAAATTCGAGTGAGATAGAGAGAACGCTGGTGCATAGTCGTAAAACTCGTATACGAGGGCATAGTTTCATGCGAAGGAAAGTACGAGTACGAGAACTATAGAGCGAGTAAGAGCTGTATTTGAGCAGGATTTACGATGGTCGAGGGAATATAGGGCCGCGAGTGTAAGGAGGCGCAACGACAGACCGGCGGAAAGAGGGGAGACTCGAGCTTCAACAGGGTCGGCGGTTGTTAACGTAGAGCTACAACAAACTAACAGCACCGTTTAAATTCGTTCTAGTGTTTACCCGGTTAAACGCTAAACGGAGAGTTCAGCGTTCTCGTGGACTGCAAGACATAGCGGACCTTCGTTTCACGCACTCCGTATCTCGGTGAGCAATCATATATCTATACGGTTGTAGATAATCCGCAAGCATTCCAGCGAAATAGGTATTACGTGTGGAGGTGTTGAATGAATGCTTCTAGGTTGATCACGTGGAGCTTTGGAGTTGCGGGTTACATATCGAAGCTCACGGGCTGAGGTCTAAATTTAATAGGATTCAATTGTCCAGTGGAGCTGAAAGATATCCCAACTTCCACGCCTGGTTTGTTAAAACAATGTCGATTGATTTCGTTGACGGAATGAGAAGTGAAATTATTCTACTTGACTGTGCCATTTCGCCGCACCTCATCTATCCAGCTCGCTGGGAAAAAGGTGAACCATCATCGTCTATGCATTTGTCCGTAGATGTATTGAGCACAAACTGTTGCGAAAAGAACAAGAGTTAACTAGCTGCATCTGTTTTTGATAGTGTGCTACAGAGGTAGTGTGATGTAGGCATGTCAAAGAAGGGACCGCGCGCGCTTCGTCGGGTTGTTTGTAAAACCCCCCGAGGAAACTTGGCGTCGGCGTTGTTGGAACGTCGTGTATACATCTAGTAGATGCCGTAGTTGTCTCAGGCGACATCAACGTGGCCGGGAAGAAAGTAGAGGATGAGGACAACAGCGACGATGTATACATACCACTGCTGAAAGCTTTCTGGCGCGCAGTTTGCGGAGAAGAAAGCGAGAGAACAACCAGGGATTTCCCTTTAACATCGGCGAAGTTTCCGACGCCTCTCGGGGCTTTTCTCATCCGCGAGGCACTCATTCCTACTTATTCCCGATTCCACGAGGCTCTCTGATTATTTCCATCCCCATATTCCGTGCATCTTTCAGAACCGGATGAACCATGTATATTCTCCAAGTTTTGGAAAATTATCGTATTTGTTTAATCGACACAAACACCCAGACGCGGACACTTGGAGACGCTCTGACAACCCCTCCGGCGTGGATCCTGGGGCAAGGAAAGTTCATTGAAATATCGGGAGAGCGACATTGCTGCCGACTAGGGGGTGAGCCACTGCTGCCACGTTGGAGATGGAACTGATTGCTGATCCTTCTCTTGGCAGTTCTGCTGCCTATTGTTGTTCCGGTCGGCTTTATACCGGAATAGCTGAATCGTCAATAAAGGGTCGCCCTTCGTTTGAGCATGGTCACGATCACGTTCGTTTGTTACTGCCTCCGCCACGCCATCGTCCCTATCCTTCTTTCGATTTGTGCACCTACTACGCAATGAAATACCGAGGGGGATTCGTGACTCGAAGCGTTTTCATGGAGTTTTGGGGATTGATTGGTGTTGCCGAATAGCAGAGTTGAAACAGCAGGATAGCCGTGTGTGCCTCCGCGCGCCCCGGCATGGTTCGAGGATTCCACCCCTCACTTCTCCGGCGGCAATTCTGCTCTCTCTCACCCTCCGCTATCGCCACCACCCTCGTTCTCTTGATTCCAGATTATCATACGGTCGAGCTATTATGCAGAGTTAATGATGGCCCTAGATTCGGAGTGTACTCTGATTGAAACACGGTCGGTAATTTCCGCTTATTTGGCGAATACTGTTGCATGCGATGTGCAGTGCATTACGCCGGATACCGGGGCATTCTGATGCGGCGCCAGGGGGTGCGACGGGGTTCGCCATGAGGAAAACTAAGCCAGAGTGGTAGCGAGTTGTTCGGTACATTTGTTGGGGGGAACGTCCCGCGTACCGATTCGCATCTACCACGCTTCATTTGTAGCGTGCAGTTTGCGCCGGTTGTGGCTCAGTTTGTTCTGACTCGCTACCAACAACTGCTTGAAAACTACATCCGGCCTTAACGAACTCAACCCTACCCGCTCCTGCATTCCGCGAAGCGATTCCTCGTCACTCGCGCTGACCCCCAAAGCAGTGACGAGTGCGCTGATTGAGAAATGTTTGCTGCATCACCTCGGCGTTGGGAAGGGTTTTTTGGTTCGTCGTTTCAGGGAAGGAGACCTGCATCAATGGAGCGGAAATAAGAATAACAGAAAAATGTTACTTACGTTAATGAGCTCGAACTTTTCAGCGTCCAGCCTGGAACAGAAGAAAAGAAGATATTTACAACCCAGAATCACGTTTTGTGCAGATTCGCAATGGCGCCAGTTTTTCAAATAACTGGAAAACACGCGTTTCGCGATCCATGGCTTATCGACCGAATGCAAACAAAAGGAAGAAACTATTTTCGTCGCTCGGCTTCCGTGCCAGAGAAGCCAACCAGTGCGTGTGATCGTCCGGCGGCATATATAGTTAGCTGCTCCCATAGCCAATTCTCGAAGTTGGTGGCGGCCGCTCGCACGATCCCGAGGCGTGTCTCGGCTGGCCAAACTAATTTACCAACTAATTTTCGAAATAGGAATTCCGAATAGGTGGAGGAAGGCCGACGTCGCTCGGTAATAGTTGCGAAATTACTTTCGGCCGTTGACATTATCTAGTGTGCCGTCGGCGTACATGCATGTAATACCGCACAAAAAGGGGCTGTTCCTGTAAGCCGTGCATTGAGGAACGAGCCTCGAACCTCCGCGTGGCCGGTGTTGCAAATTCCTGCGGTCAGACTTTACCGGCTTTAGCCGGACGTATGGAATCTCGGGATGAACACGTGACCACGAGGGCATGGGAAAATGAACAGCAAACAAAATTTGCCTATTGCCTGCACGTCCCGTTTATGCTTATCCTTCCTCCAGCCCGATGTAAAGATGACGCAAAAAAAAAATCCATGACGTGGCATTGCGATTCCTCGTCACAAAAAAGCGGAAGAGTTACACAAACGAATTGACATCTACTTCCTCGCCTTTGTTCGGATTCTGGTTGTGGCGTAAGCCCCTCAATGCGAGAGAACCGCCCTTATTCGTCCCAACGAGGTGAAAGACCCTTGCCTCGTAAATCCTTACCTTTTCATCGCATATCTGTCCGACTCTCGGCGCTTCAATTATAATAATTCATCTCCCTGGCACCCGAAGCTTATATCTACAGTTCTGCGGATGATGAAGGGAGAGGGGGGGGGGGGGGGGGGGGGGAAGGTTTGTGGGAGGAAAAGGCCCGGGTCACGCCTATAATACACGGTGCGCTCGTGGAACCGCTTGGGTGCGCACAAATCTTGTAGGTACACACGATATAGATATTAAAACAAAAGAGGTGTGTGTGAGTGTGTGTGCTCACGGTACAACAGGTCCTCGTTCGCGGGCTCACTTTTTACCCCGCCCGCCCTCGGCAGCTATCCTCTTAGCCGTATAATGGGTAAGTAAAAAAATTTCAGTCCACCCGCCCGAGACTAAATCGTCCTAGGGAGGACATCGTTTTACGGGAATAATTACGAGCAGCAAGAGGGGGGGCGGAGGGTGGCGCGTGGGCGAGAAATGCGAAAAAATGAAGAAACAGAAGAGCAGTGCTTGTAGTTGCAGCCGTCCAAGCGACGCTCACTCTCACCCTCTCGCCGGTACAACGAATCTAATCACCGCGCTTCTTTTATTTCGCTTTGCGAAATGAGCTCTCGGAATGAACTCGAAAAAAAAAAAAATGGGAGCTCTCGCTCAACCGAGCTGGCTACCGTGTTCCATGCCGCGCGGGCGAGGCCATACATGCGCCCTCCACCTCGCCCGTCTAATTCGTAAATTACCACTTTAATTACCATTCGCGCGACTGCCGCGCGAACTCTCCTGACCAACGAAACCCATCCAAAAACGGACGACCACCCAGGGCGGAAACTCCCTCCACCCCCTCCACCTCCCGCCCGACCATCGTCACATTTTCCCTTGGCTTTCAACAGTAACCATGGCAAAGAAGATTACCAGTCGCTCGTTAGAAATGCGATTCGCCGACGACTAATTCTCACTCGCGGTTTATTCGGCATACCATCAGACGTGCCCTCGGTAGGTCTAGAAATCCTTCTAGTCGTCGGCTCTCCCCATTTTCCTCGTCCTTTGGGCTCGCTCGTCATTTGTCGAGTTGATCCCCTTCATCCTCCCGCGAGTTAGAACGCTCGACCGTAAATTCCATAATCCGGGCTGCGAACCCCGCACCTAATGTTCTAATCCATTTTTCGTCGGATTGATTAACTTCCTCGTGCGACCTCGTCGGGGAGTGTTCCACCGCATTGAAAACGCGTTATCCTCCGCGAGTCTCCTTGCGGAGGATCCGCAGTCGCGGATATTTCTCCCTTACCGGGCCTCCGCGCGGCAGGTATTTTTCAGGAAATCCATTAACGACTGCGGTGCGCACTCCCGGAGTACGAATCTCCACAGTATCCTCGTTTTCTTTTTTTTTTTTTTTCACGCTCGAACCAAGAGAACGTCGTAAATTATATCCTCGTGCGGCTCAGCGTACACGCGCGCCCGAGTAGTCGTATAATGTTTCTGGCGGTGTGTAGACGGGCTTAGCATTGTCTCTACCGTTCTCGTACACGCACGCGTGTCGCTGTGTACGCTAACCTACATACAGTATCGTGTACTTATGTGCACAGTAGTGAATACTCGTTTCGCGGACTCCGCTACCGCCCGCCTGAAAGCACAGAGGTGTCCCCGAAGCTGGGGTAGCGCCGAGAATTAAAATCGCTTTATCCCCCGGCGGAGTTTCCGCGCCCTCCCCGTCTACCGGCGAACAGCGGCCTCGGAGAGCCGGGCAGCAACACTGCATTGCCACTGGCTATTGCACAAGCCACCCGGAGGCTGGGCGAGCAACGCGGTTAACCGCGAACGACCCTCGGATACAGATTTTCACAGTTGCCCACGTGCAACTGCCCGCCAAAGTACGCATCCCTCGTGAATTATCGTTGCGGCGGTGTCGCGTAGTAGGGCAGCAGTCTCTCATTCAATTTCGTTTCGGCCGAGGCGGTAGGAAAAAAAAAATTTTTAATTGTGCCGACCGTTGATCAATGGCAATTCTCTTTGAACGTTGACCGAAAAGAGGAGTCATTGGCTCAGTCAGACCTTTAATTTTTCCTTTTTTTTTGTATACACAGAAAAAAAAATCATTGAATCAAGTAAAATTTGCTTGCGGGTTGCCAATGAAGTAAAAATGTTGTTTCAATTCTACTCTGAATTCGTACAATTTCATACCGGATTGAAACGATAACATGTCACCTTGAAAGTATTGCTGTCGTTGTTTTAATATCATATGGGATTGTAAGAATTGAAAGTAGAATTGAAACAAACATTTTTTTCTTCGGCAGCCCGCAAGCAAATTTTTTTTTTTTCAGTGTAATTTCATTCTTTTTCAAATCATCAAAGGACTGGCTAATTTCGTCATTGTTCTGGCCGACAATAGAGGGATTTTAGCTGGACTGCAGCTGTTACACGCATGCAGCCTAGAATCATGCGAAACCGTTTCGAGCATCACACAATTCCGCCGTTTTCAATCTGTGAACCGGCAATCGCAGTGCGAAAAGCCTCAAAGGTATCCCTAGCTACGCTCGATTTGAGGCGAACCATCCTTTACTAATAATTTCACCCATAGCTTTTCAACGGACCGTTGTAAAATGAGAGAATTTAACCCACATCAAACCGTGTCTCAGCGGATGCTGTGGAAGCCCCGGTGCATGTTTCGCTAAGTCCAAAGGCGGCTCGCAAAGCCACGATTTACGCATGACGCGATTCAAATGCCGATTGAAATGAAATAGAAAAATAAAACGCGGACTCCTCTCCATTTTACCCCATTGCGAAAAAACCTTTTCGACACGAAACAAAAAAAAAAAAGAAATCATCACTCGGACGTGATGCCTCGTTTGTCTGTTTTGCCCGCACGATATCATTACATCCATGGGTTCTTTTTTTAATACTACGCTAAATCAAACACGAATCCACTCGGTAACGCGTTGCCGACAGGTAGACAGATTTCGCGAGTGCAGGTACAACCGGATAGAGAGTTTCGAGGATGCTTTGCAGTATTACAAACTCATTCTCTCTCGTTGAATTTTTCAATTTTTTTTTTTTTTTTTTTATCGCGGAATCTCCTGTTTGCCATCCGGTGGTTCGATATTTTTTAGTCCCGCTCATCTTTACCGCATCGTTTTCCTCCCTCTTCTTATTTTATTCTCCATCCACCCCCGGCTTTTTCTCCCGGTCGACGTTTGCGCCCGGCGATTCCGGCCGAGCTCTCCCCCTCGAAGCGCATATTTCTCATCGCAACTACTCCAGCTGGATAGCTTTCTGGCTCGCGAGTCGTGCGGTATATGTTACAATACACCGTATATACGCTTCGAAGGTACGGTGCAGCCCGTCGCTGCAGCGCGAGCATAGATATAGCGGAGATTGCAACTGCTGCTGGGCGAGAAGCTTTACCGGGCACACTCGCCATTTTCATTTCGCCCGGCCGAGCAATTTGCAGTTTTGCTCGACGGTGATTAAGATGCTTAATCTGTGCGCGAGAGCGGCTGCATAGCCCTGTCCTCGTCCCGCTCCGCCCTTCCGGGCACACCGGCTTCCTATCGGTGCAGGTATTGCGCGCTGATGGTGGTTAAAACGGGGGGGGGGGGGGGGATGGAATAGAATCACGAGGAATGAAGAACAGAGCGCGGAGATACACAGAAGTTTCGGCGAAGAGAGGGAGGGAGCGAGCGATGCGAAAAATAGAAGGGCGCGAGGGAATATAGCTTTAAAGTTGGAAAAGCGCTCGAGCTTAAAGGGTTTCCTCTTCACTCTATCGCTTCGTAGATACTATTATACCTACATTCTCCTTCGCATACCACCGCGCTCTTAACTTCACAGCCCCGAGTCCCCCTCGACCCGTTTATATTCATGGACTTAGCGTGAATTTTCCAAGTGCAGATTATGAATCACCGGGGTAAAATACGAGCTTATTCGGAAAGCTAGCCGCTACTCGTATCCTCTTCCGTCCCTCCTAGCGGAAGCTTTGTGAATCACGGAAAAAATGATACGAAGCGGACACGTGAATATATATGTTATTTTTCACCATCCCGTCGTCACATCCGCGCACGACTCCTCATTTATCTTGTTCGCTCGCTGTGAATTCACTTAAAACATTTCACCCAAAGATTTTTCCTTCGATCCCGAGCAGAAATTACCGTCGGGCTGATGTCAGGTCCCTATCAGGCACGGCCTGACTCCTCATCAGGTCTTGATAAGGCACCTTTACCAGGCTCTGATCAGATATGTAACGCCATGGCCCTATAAGGTCCTGATCAGGCTGCCTGATCACGGCCTAATCAAGGTGCTTGATTACTGCCTGAGAAAAATATAATACATATTTTTTATTTATTAGCGTTATTTTTTCGGACTTGTGAACCTTTTATATTTGTTCTTCGGATTAAATTAACTAATTACTACAATCTAAACCGCGGAAAAATTAATTTATATTTAACTCATGATCAGACTTGAACCAGCGACCTTGCCAATGGGAACTGCTTTGGCGGCGCCTTAACCAACTCGGCTATCCTCAACTTGATAAACATAATGTCAAATTTGCTTTTAAGCTCCGGTAGAACGATATACACGACTAAATCTAAGCGAAGGATATCCTTGATCAGGCTGGCATCAGGCTCGCCTCATCTGAAGTGAGGATTACTTAGTCATGCTTCACGATCTGCACCTTATCGGGCCCTCATCAGGCTCGCCTGATCAGGCACGCCCTGGCTGTACCTTAACATGGCCTGATAGGGTATCAGGCAGCCTGATCCCAATTTCTGCTCGGGATTCTCAGCCGATCGTGTCCTCTTCCCGACGAGGACCGTCCCACCCCGTGACTTCAAAGTAAATTCGATTGCACGTAATTACTTTTTGCACTTTGCGTGTGCCTCGCTGTCTGCCAGACATTGTGTGTGCCTTCGACGCGGGAGTCTTTGCCCGAAGTACTCTCAGCCGTTTGTATCGCGATTCGCCAGCGTCGTTTCTTGTACAGAAAAAAAATGAACCGCCGGAGGAAAAGTGAGTGTGGCGGGAAGCTACGCGGTAAAACATCGAAGCATTATTACAACGTTCCGGAATTTGGCTCGAGTCACGATGGCGGCGCAGCAGGCGGGCTCGCACGTACGCTTGTGTTCGCGCGATTAGGTGGAACTCTGATTTAGGATAGTTAGTAACGGCCGGGACGGGAAGGGCGAGCCAGACCGGGCGGCGAACCAGAAGTCGCCCCGCGAACCTACCCCTTGCGTAATATCCCGCGGAATATGGAGGCGCCAGATAAATTCCCGTAGCAATTAGCGGCGGCCCGCGATAAAACCCATAACGCGAACGTCGTTCGGCGCTTGCCCACTAACACTCCGCACGCGTGAGTACTGGAACGAATTGGCGCTACAGTGAGCCGGTTGTACCACTGTGCTTGCACAGTCCTCGTCTATTTCGTGGACCACCGATAACTAGTTATTGGCGTGAGTTCGCATCGTTCTGTCGGCTGCCTTCGGCAGGACATCCGGTACGGAGTGGACAATCACCGATTCGTGACGCGTAGATTTACTTCTTACAGGAGCCCTTCAAAGTCCAGAATGAATCTTTCAGACGCAGCTTTCTTCGTCGATCGCTTACCCATGGACGATGAGGATCGTTATCCAGGATGATGTTACATCGCACGGAACATCTCATCTATATTTTTTTCAAAAACCTAATTGTAGACAAAAATTATCAACCACTATATTTGGTTGACCAGCAGCACGTGCCACTGACGCACGCTCCAAGGTTCATTCCCTCTACCCATGCGCTCTCTCACTCTAATCCCTCACAGTGGTAAAACTCTCTCGCTCTGACCGTCGCGTTTCTCTCTGTCTGTTCTAAACCACGCACACGCACAAAAATCCCTACACACATTTATTATTCTCATTCAATGCATTCTCATTATCTAAATCATTAAGCACACGTAAAATCTGCCTCACTCTAAACCCGCGTCTATAAAATCCCTACCTACACCCATCGTTCACTCACACACGCTCGTTCAAACTATATTCCTATTCACTCACACCCATTCTCGCCTCTTTTCAAAATTAAGGGACGATGCACCAACGGCACGCAATTTAGCCATAAAATCATCTAGAACTAGTATATAAGGACCGCGATTTCTAAATAAAGTCAATTACTTCACCGGCATCGAACCTGCGACTACGATCACCGCTGCACAGAGCGAGCAAGACTCTGCTACGACGAATCTCTAGCCCTGCGCGGCAGATTCCAGCATAACTAGTAACAACGAGCAACTTGGCTCTAAGTTTATAGACCAGTGACCATCAAACTTTTTTTTCATACAATATATTCATACATACGACCGGGGGAATGAATAACGCGCGTATATAGTTTGGGGGCGGATATTATTAGTACAATCGCATCTAAATATCCCGAGCATGAACTGTCACTCGTCTGTTCGGTCAGACGTCTCAGTCCAGATTGTTTAACATGACGATCGATCTCGTATCGATCGTCCGTTCGTTCGTCTAATGTCAAACCTAACTAATACCGTGTGTCTTAACGAATAGTCAGCTACGAT
>JAPYZD010006905.1:0-12037 GCA_030522725.1 Ichneumoninae sp. B BG-2022a
TTCAGTGCCTTTAATATGCATGCATTTTTTCAGATTTTTATACCATCGAGAAGTACTTGCAATATTCACTTTCTTTTCGATAACTTATGCGAGATGAGCCGGAAGCGACATAGCTACCTTAACTTCGTTTCTTTTTTTCTCAATATTATTACCACATCGGTAAATGTTTATATCATTTTTTTTTCTTTTCCTCAATATCATTACTGCATTACTAAACTTTTGTATAAATATTTTTTTTTTCTTTTACATACTCTATTTAAATAAATAGATATTTAATACTCTGTTTCACTTAGTCTCTGTGCACCGGAAAAGGCGTTAGTGAGTCAAATTAAAATAGAGCAAGGTCGGGCTGTACTAACAGGGGATAAACGGCTTCCTGCGTGCAGTGAAGAGAAGTCTCGTAGTTGGGCGTGGGATTGTGCAACAGGGTGTACCAGTCGGAGAGCCGTCTGGTCTTGCAAGATCTTATGTGGAAAGATCCTATGGGATCGGTCAATTGCAGAGTCAACAGCGAGGCCGCGACTATTTCGAAGAGAGCGGACGCGTGCATGGCGATGACTTCCTTGGGTATGTTCCGGCTCATGGCGACCATGTCGATGAAGAACCAGTGCAGAACCAGAGCCAGGAGAGCCATGAATCCCAGATAGAGCCAGTCGTAGAACATGGGAATGTCGTCGCACGGTACGCACGCGGACGATGCGTTGCTCCTGAAACCCCTCGGGCAGGCTCCACAGTCCGTCCAATTTCCATCTTCCAGCAACTCTCGGCCGCAATAAATACCCGGACAACAGAGCAGAGCGGCAGTCATCGTTCGAAAAAAATAATTCCTCCCTCAACCTTCTATCGACGAATCATCTTGGAAACATAAATTTCAGGAAAAAATATTGAAAAATGAACAACACCATCGGAAAGGTCAGCCCATTATCGACTCACAAGTGTGGCAAACAGGCTTAACTTGTCGCGTCTACTTGCTGGTCCAGAATCTACCTACAATACGCAGCTTGCAATAAAAGTCTTAAAACACGAATGAAACAGAAAAATGTATAATAATAATTTTTAAACAAATTTTTTGTAAAATATACTGTTGTTACACGAAATATGTAATTTTATCTGAACTGTAATTAAAAATGTAAAAGGGCCCGTGAATAAAATAAATAAATAAATAAAAAATTCAAACGTTGAAACGATTGATAGTTCGGGGATGAAACGTCTAAAGGATCGACGTGCGATGTTTTCGACTCTGGTTTTTACATCGTAAAATTATCCAACAATTTTCCGGTCATCGGAGTCCTAAAAAAAAAAAAAAAAAAACTCGATTTTATTTATGTATTTATTTATTTGGCAAACATCGCCCATCCCCGATCTCGATCTCGGGTCACTGGCCGGTCGGTTGTTTTTAGCATTAAAGGAAAACCATCGATATCGGGTCAGAGAGTGAAAAAAAAAAAAGGTCCTATTACCGTGAAAAATTAATGCGCGAGGAAGTGTCCGCGACGGTCTGCGCTCACGTCTTGCGTCGCGTGGGTGGACTGTCAGTTGGCATCTTGGTTTTTGCTTTGTGCTGCGCTTCGGGCCGTGTGCGGAGGCCCGCGATTGGTCCGCGCAGTGCGTTCCGCCGACGAGATGCGCGAGGCGATGTTTCGATTCGTGCGCAACAGTGTCGCACACCTGGTGGCAAGAGCGGCAACGTCGCGTCCACCCGTGATCGAAGTTCGAAAGCGCGAAATACGTCTGCGAATAATCGACGCTCCGGTCGCCGCGAGTCCAAACAAAACGCTCGCGATTTTCAGTCCGCGAGAGGAGAACGCTCGTTCGGAAACTCGAGGAAGTTCGATCCAACGTTCGAGAGAAAAGTAGCGAGGACCGCACGGACGCCAAAGCCTTCTTCAACGGTGTCTCCGAGCGCCGGGGAAAAAAAAATGGCGACGAGCCATCGCGCCTGACCCGCGAGGAGCGAGCGGCAACGTCGGACAAACGCGCCATCGGCCGTAGAGTGGCGTCATCTGGTCAATGTGGCGCATGTTCGTGAACGATCGTGAAACTTCGCCCGATGATTGCCGAGCGCGCATTACTATTTTCAGGCACACAAGGCACCTCTTGACGGGTTTTCGATAAGTGAAGGGCGACACACGGGTGCGCGGAAACTATATAATTTTGGTTCTCTTCCTTTTTCTATAATTTGTATTAAAAAACCTCGGGGGAAGAAACTATCGGTGGAATCTCCGCGGCCGGCCCGGATGATAAATAAAAATTTTCCGTCTTTTGTAATTGTTTGACCGACGAGTAAAAAAGGAGAGAAAAAAAGAAAAAAAAAATATCGCGAGATATATATCGGTTGGGAATACGGAGAGGTTGTGGTGTTGTGGAAAAAAAGGAAGAAGGACGGCGGGGCGCGGAGGCCGCGTTGCTCTCGTTCGTGTGTCTTCTTGGTTCTGCGTGTGCCGTCGAGGAGGGAGGGGGCGGAGGGAGGAACTCTCTCTGCATCGTTGGGACGCTCGTTTTTTAACGTTGTGAGATGTCGGGCCGCGTCTCGGCGAGTCTCAGTGTACGACGCACGATGCGAAAATGAGACAGGCTCGATTGTGCGAGCAGCTGATGGCGGCCGAGAGCTCGTCGTGCCTCGATGTTCAACGAGCTGCGAGTATCTGAGGGCACCGTGAGTGTTAACCAACCGACCAGCGAAAGATCGAGCGAGCGAGAGACGGGGAGAGAGCGACAGAGAGAGAGAGAGAGAGGCGCCACGGCGGTGAGGAGCGTCCGATTCGTAAATTCGTCGGATTTTCTTCGTTCCTCGTACGAGAAACATAGAGGAGAGGGACATTGAAAAAAAAAAAAAAAAAAAAAAAAAAAACAAAACCAAAAAAAAAAAAAAAAAAAAAAAAAAAGTACACCGATCGCGCTTGTCCCGTTCGTCGGGGAAGAGAGCTCGTCGACGGGAGAGCCGGGGAGAGAGAGAGAGAGAAAGAGGGAGAGAGAGTGAGTGCGAGAGAGTGCGAGAGACGGAGAGTCCCCTTACTTGGAGAGCCCGCGAGTAAGTCGCCCGATTACGGACGGTATATTTCGCGAGTGGCGAGAGCGCCTGGTGAGCCGCGGGCACGTCCGTACGAGGCGTGATATAACGGTTCTTCTCTCCTCTTTCACTACATCTTTCTGTACATCCCTCTTTCTCCGCCACCACGTCTCGCGCCTCGTCCCTCTCTGCACCTCTATCATTCCTTCGCTCCTTCGTCTTTCTCGCTCCGTCCCCTCCTCGCACTCTCTCTCCCTCCGCCTCCGGGACTCCGGCATCCGGACGGGCACGTAGCCTGTCGTAGCCCGGCTATCGAATTCTCGCGGAGTGGAAAAGTAGAAAAATAAAAATCGGCGAAATCGCGCGCGCCTGGGCGTGTGCGTGTGTCGAAACGTGCTTCCTCTTCGCGTCTCCTACGCTCTTGTTTCATTCTCTTAGTTACTTCGTTTTTTCTTTCTTTTTCTCATTACCGACAAATCCCCTCCCAACGCTCTGCACCTCTTCCGATTTTCACGTCCGTCGCCTTACCCACTTAAGTTTCCTTCCCTCGCCCCGCACGCACGCTCTCCCCGCCCAACTCCTTCTCGTTTCTCCGTTGTCCGATCTCTCGCGACGGTAATCGCGGCCGAAGTAGCAGATCCAAAAAATTTGAAAAAAAAAAAAATAAAAAAAATAATCAAGGGCCCAAGAAAATTCGTGAAACGCCAGTGGGGGCGAGAGTGCGCGTAGTGCGTGGCCCCCCCCCTGCGATCAGCGCCTCGACGGGAATCCGGAAGGAAAAACTCGTCTCGTGTGGCTAGGCTCGCAGGCCGATATCTTCATACTTTATTCATATACATATATATACACATGCATATGTGCATATACATGTATACATATATATCTGGGAGATGAAATAATAAATACACACACACTGTACTCTGGCTGCCGAGAGTAAACCGCTCGCAGCACACACACACACACACACACACACGAGCACAGGAGACACTTACACACAGACGCAAGAGTATTAAAACAGAAACGCGATTGACCGACGACAGTCCCGACAGGGAATATTAAGCTCGGACCCGAAGGGTACGGGAGATCTCGCTGCGAGAGTTATCGGGAGAAAAAAGAAAGAAAATAACGTCGGGGTGCGCGGAAAGTGGTGGTGAATTCGTGTAGTTTTCGACGTGCCCGAACGGGGCGTGCGTCCCGCAACGTGTGTTACCGCTCCGCTGCTGACAACGCCTAACGAGGAGTCTCTCGCTCTCCTCCGTCTCTCGTTTCGTTCGATTTGCCGGATCGAAATCTTACCGGGGGGCCAAACAAAAAATACCGTCCGCGGTCCTACGTTTTTTTTTTAACACTTTTTTTCTTGTTTTGTTTGTTTTCCACGCAAAAAAAAGGAGAGACTTTTGCCAGCACGAAGCCGGCCGGACTGGAGGGTCGGATTTACGGGAACGCAAGCTCGAGGTTCGAGGATCGGACGAGGATATTTTGCATGACCGTTGAGCGGACGAGATCGAACATAACCCGCATCCGCCGAGGGAGCTTCGAGGGCCGCGAGAGGAACGTGCTCGGACGTGTCGGACGCGTCGCGTTGTCTTCTGGCCGCTGGAGGAATGCTGCCTCCTGGTTGCGAGGCCGCCACGGATAAACGACTTTAGCCCCGCAGCGGTGGGGCAGGTGCGCGAACCAAAGCCGTCGCCACGACATCCGGCAAGGAGCCACTGACGCAGAGGCAAGACGCCGGCGTATCAAGCCCATCGAGTAGCCGCGTCGTCGCCGCAGCCTCAAACGTCCCCAACATGTCATCTGGGACGTTCGTTGATCGGATCGATCCATTCGCCAAGCGGTCGCTTAAGAAGAAATCCAAGAAGTCTCAGGGATCGTCGAGGTATCGCAATTCTCAGGATGTCGAGCTGCAGCAGTTACCGCAGCTCAAAGGTTCGTTGGAACACGGCGAAGGCTTTTCGCTTTTTCTTTGACGACGAATAATTCCGATCGGCGGAGGGGGGGGAGCTTCGAAGAGACACGGCTGAGACGAGAGAACTTTGAGCGTGGTCGAGCGTAAGGCTGCGGTTTGGTGTCCGTTCGCACACGACGATTGCCGGTGTAACCGGTATCGAGCTGGACTTGCGCCGCAGCGATCCACGGCGATCGATGGGAATGTCTGATCGGCTCGACGTGGAGCGCCTCGGTACATCGGCCCGTTGTTCGGGGATTTACATTGGCTCCGGAGAACAGAGTCGAGTCTCGCTGTGACTGCGGAGCGATCGGACGACTAACGTCGACGGACTTTGCTTTAGTTTTAAAGAGCTTGCCAGAAAGGATATTAATGTTTATCTATAAATAGATTTTGTTTCTCAATGTTCTCTCGTCCAGAATGCGAGTCCTATAACTCTGTCTATTAGAGGCTCCGCGAACAGTTCTCCTCGGACACCGTGCTGCTCTTTGATGTGTCCCCCCACTCCGGACAGGGCGATCGTATATAGGCAAAAAGTTTATTCGAGATGTTGTGAAATGAAATTCGGCGTTTTTGTATTGTCGATTTTAAACGCGTTGTTTCTTCTATGTTTTTCGGAGGTCGTGTATTTTATTCTTTTATTGTTCAGTAATTCCGGTGTTTTTAGATTTTCAATTTTGAACACATTGATTTTTCTGTGATTTTTCAAGAGGTCATATTTCTTTTTATTTTTTTTTTTTTAGATTTTTATAGTAAATTCGGGATTTTTCTATTACCAATTTTTAACACGTCGATTTTGCTATGATTTGTCGAGAAATCATGTATTTGCAAAAGTATATTGCCGTGATATATCCGAGATATCGGAAAAGTTTTCGGCCTATATATATATTTCACGTATCAGGTATATTTTTCGAGATATGCTACGTACACTTTTTTACCATCCGAGAACGCTCCTGTACTTGCGGACTCTGTGGATAACAATTCCCGGTTTTCTTGAATATCGTGAGCTTTTCGCTATCTGCCTCCTCGAAGCAATCGAATAGACAAAAACTGAACACTTTTTTTTTGATCCTTTAAATTAAATTAATTTCATTTTCATTTCATTTATTATTAATTGATTAGATACGAACTATTTTACATATATTGAATTTTCTGTCCGCAGAAGCTTTAAAGCTCGTACGCGGATATTACCTGTATGTTTTTTTCGTATCTTAGTTCTTCAGGTACAATTATCGCAGGGTTGATGGAGTGATTCTCCATACATATACTTTCTACATAAATAGCGCTCCATATATTATTCACTCTACACCTTGATGCATTCCATCCATTAATTTTTTCCCGAAATCCATTAATTTTTTCCCGAAATTCAAACTTATATATTTTTAATTATTAACACATTGACTCTTCTATGATTTTTCGAGAGACATATTTATAACAAAATATATTATGGTGATATATCCGAAGAATTTTCCCGAAGGTGTAAATACCTTCGGGAAAAAATTAATAGAAAAATTCAAACTTTTATATTTTTAATTATTAACACATTGACTCTTCTATGATTTTTCGGGAGCCATATTTACAACAAAATATATTATGGTGATATATCCGAGATGTCCGAAGAATTTTCGGCCTATATATAGTTTACGTATATCAGATATACTTTTATATATTTTTCGAGATGTGCTACAACTACTCTTTTGCCATCCGAGTACGCTCTTATATTTGTGGACTTTGTGGATAACGAACCGCCCCCTCCCCCTCTTTCCGGCTCTCTTGAGAAACGAGAACGCTAGACTCCGAGAACGTTTGCTCGGGGCTACGTATAATTAACGTCCTTTGATAGCTTTTTTTTCACAATGTAAATGCGGAATAATGAACCGCTACTGTGTTTCCGTCCACCGAGTCCATGGAACGTTAAAAATTTCACTACAAATATCCTGCAGATGTTTGCGATAATCGTTCCGCGCTTGCGGGTGTGCGTGTCACGCACACGCGCACACACTCGCCGCTTTCGATTAATGCAATTCGAACGTTTTTACTAGCGTCACGTCCGTATAACCTGCCGCTTCTGAAATGTTGTTGACTCTGCCAACGAGTCGGATCAACGACGAGCTATCCGAGCCGCGTTATTCGTTATATTTATAATACCATCGATATACGTATAATCGGGGCTTGTAGTACAGAAACGAGTGTGAATGGTCCGACGCCCGCTAACTACGTCAATCGCTTGGCAGAGTCTCTGTCCGGGTGACGATACAGTTGCCGGTTAACTTCCTCGTTGTTGGGAAAGAGTTACGTTCCTCGAATACCCAGACTACTCGGCTGAACACCCCCACCCTCTCTCTGCCATCCCCCGCAATGCTCATTGATCTGTTTAAGAAGGTCGGAGCGCTTCAAACTAGTCACGTGGGTGATACATTTTTAAAATCCCTTGTACAAACTTTCACGCATCTATTGATTATAGTGGATGGTTTTTTGGATTCGAGCAGATGTCCTTAACCCAGAGAAACATTAATTGCAATTGATTTTAGAAAGTATTATCGGGTTTGTGATCATTTTTTAAAAAGTGGGTATCCGTTAAGTTTTTTCAAAGAATAATCCGTAATTTTTGCTCGATTCTGATGTATTACGGCTCATTCTTTTTCTTGAAAGATGCTCTACGAATTCACCATCTAGATATTTAGATAGGATAGATGGGATGTTATGTTTAAAAATTACTGGTGTTTGTTTATGCAGGAATTTCGGCGATGGATAAACAAAAGGGTGTCATTTTTAAACGGCAAATACTATCGAATATCTAGATGATGAATTCGTAGAGCAACTTTCAAGGAACACAATGGACCGTGATATATAAAAATCGAGCAAAAATTACGGATTAGAAAGGATGAAATTGAAATTCAGTTTTCAAGGTGCAGATTTTATAAGTGTTAAACTTCATTTCTGTAAAGTTTAATAACAATAATAATATTCTCTGAAAAAACTGAACAAATGTGTATCTTTTCGAAAATTAGCACAATTCAGTTAATATTTTTACAAATGTTTGTGATAATTTTTGAAAAGGTGGATATTCGTTAAGTTTTTTCAAAGAATAATCCGTAATTTTCGCACGATTCTAATATATTATGGCTCATTCTCTTTCTTGATGCTCTACGAATTCACCATCTAGATATTTAGATAGGATAGATAGGATTTTCTGTTTAAAAATTACTGGGGTTTGTTTATGAAGGAATTTTGTCGATGGATAAACAAAAGGGTGTCATTTTTAAACGGCAAATACTATCGACTATCTAGATGATGAATTCGTAAAGCAACTTTCAAGGAACACGATGGGTCGTGATATATAAAAATCGGGCAAAAATTACGGATGAGAAAGGATTAAATTGTAATTCAGTTTTCAAGGTGTAGATTTTATAAGTGTTACACTTCCTTTTTGTAAAGTTTTATAACAAGAATAATATTCTCTGAAAAAACTGAACAAATGTGTACCTTTTCGAAAATTAGCACAATTCAGTTAATATTTTTACAAATCCATTGCAATTTACGTTTTTCTAGGTTAAGGACATCTGTAATGCTAATAACCATCCACTATAATCTATAGATACATAAAAGTTTTTATAAACTACTTTCGGGAAGTTAAAGCGCTTTACATTACTGGTCAAATGAGTGCTACATTTTTCAAATCCTTTAAACAAACTTTTAGGCATTGTTGGTTATAGTGGATGGTTATTTGTAGCAAATGTCCTTAACCTGGAGAAACATTAATTGCAATAGATTTGAAAAAATGTTAACGGGTTTGTGCTAATTTTCGAAAAGGTACATATTCGTTCAGTTGTTTCAAAGAATATTCTTTCATTCTTGCTGGATTTTTATGCACCACACCTCATTCGCTTTCTTGAAAGATTCTTTACGAAATCACCATCTAGATATTCGTTAATGTTTTCCGTTAAAAAATTACAAACTTTCGTTTATCCACCGACGAAATTCCTTCATAAACACCCGTCATTTTTAAACGGTAAATACTATCGAAATATCTAGGATGATGAATTCGTAGAGCATCTTGCAAGAAAGAGAATGAGCGGTGATTCATCAAAGTCGAGGAAATATTACGGCTTATTCTGTGAAAAAACTGAAAGAATATTAGAAAAAACCAGTTAATATCTTTGTAAATCCATTGCAATTAATATTTTTCTAGATTAATTACATCTGCTGCGATACAAATAACGATCGACTATAATCAATGCAAACATAACATTTTTCATAAACGACTAAAAAAGTAGCACTCATTTGAGTGGTGTGAAGCGCTCTAACCTAACACATCGTTCTCGCCTCGAATGTCTCGAGTCAAGGAATTGCACATCTTCGCTCGATGAGCGACTCGACGAGCGATTTTTCGATGTTTCACTCGAACATCGTTCGAGCTTTTGTTTTTCGACAATTATTCCTCATCTTCGAGGATAAAATCAACCGTTGCGAGTTTCGGAACGATGGAATTCTCCGTTCGCGTTTATTTTCTCGACTAATCGAACGGACCGTCGCCGAGAACCGCTCGCAGATACAAAATTATTCATCGCCGACCGAGCCTCGCGTCTTTTCAGCCTACGCACGTTGCCTTTTCTGATGCTGTTGCTAATGCTCCGTCGCAGATGACTAATATGTCGTTCTCTTCCCTGTACACATAATTCTCTCCGGGGATTAACTCGCTCCGCCGCAAGCGAGAAGACTCACACTAACGCGTGTAGGACATCGTCGGCTCGTAACGCATTTTCTTTCTCGTATTCTCGCACCACTTGCACCGGCCCGACGCCTGCCAAAAATACGTATGGCCAATTCCTAACCCTATTTCCGCAAAGCTACAACAATATATTTTCACAAGGCATATTCTCGATCCGTCGTTTCGAGATTCTCTCACCTTTTCGTTTCGTTTTTTTTCTCGTACATAATTTCCCGTCCGTCTCCGCGCGTATCGCACCTAACCAATATTTCTCGCCGCGTACTTGACCGAGCGTCCGCAGTGGCGCCTCTCGCCCATCTCCGTGCGAAGCTCCACGGACGTTACGCCGTACGTGTGTACGCATAAATCGCCTCTATGTTTTTTTTTTTTTTTTTTTTTTTTGAACAGACTTAATTTCACCTTTCACCCCGTTCTCTCTGCTCCGCCCGACCGTGTAATAGGCTCGAAGTACAAAGTTTTCGTCATTATACTTTTTGATCGTCGGTAAGGAGTGATTAAAAAAAAAATGTGGGTCACGCAGCAGTGCGAGGTTATTGAATGAGTGTTAGGCTCGTTCGTCGCTGACGGGCCCGGCCGTTACACCTGCTGAGCTGGAATCGACGCTATGTAATCGATTCGTAATGCCTGATTTGAAGAACTCTGCATCGGCTGACCGGACATTTATATATATATATATATACACACATCCATGAGTACCGGCGTTCGTAACATGTATCATACGTCGGTACGCAGTCAAGAAACATTTAACGCTTCGTTCCAATTTCGTATGCGCCAGGGGTTCTCATTCGATCCGTCACGAAATCAGGTGCGCGAACAGTTCCCGTACATTGAGGTTAGAAATCTACTTTGTCCAAACGAGACATGGAATGAAAATTGGTCAACGGTATTTGCCAATTGATTTTAGGGCACAATTGAGTCTTTAGAGATAACCTAAGTAGTAGTAGTGAGTTTATTAACAATACATAACATGTAATAGTTTTTTTTTATACCTAACAAAATTTTCTCTCTTCGCCTGTATAGCGTTCTGCCAATTGGTCATCGACCGCGGTCCTTCAGCCATCTGTATAAGCTAATTTTGGTTGTTTTCGTTTAATTCTGTATGCGCAAAGTTATAAAGGCTCAAGAGTGAAGTAGGTTTCCCTGAAACGACGTTTCATCACCTCTCGTCGTACGTGCCACGAATTCTATCGCGGAACATGATGTAGCGCCCCCTGGTCTTGCCTGAACCCGCCTCTCGAGGGGAGAAACCAGCGCATAAGACTCGAACGTAATATATCTTATCGCGGTACATCGATAAGCTCCGAGGGGGAATGGCAAAGCGTTCCGTAGAATTCTCCGACTCCGAGAGATCGGCATAGGCGACGAAAGGGTTATATATACATGTACATGTACAAGTACATGTACACGTATATGTATATGTATATGTATATGTATATGTATATGTATATGTATATGTATATGTATATGTATATGTATATGTATATGTATATGTATATGTATATATGTATATGTATATGTATATGTATATGTATATGTATATGTATATGTATATGTATATGTAACGGCAGTACGATCTCGATGTGTCTTTCTGCTTTACTCTCGGGGATGCATAACGTGAAATGGGGATTTCTCCAATGGATATATACGGCTGAACTTGCACAATGTATCGGTCGTTACGTCCTACTTCGGAGAGTTTCCGAGACGCGATGAAAGGACCACCAGTCTCCCCTTTGTTAATTAAACACCGGAGCATATGATCGATCATAGGATGAATATAAACCCCTCGTTAGTTATTGAAATACATTAAATCGGCTGTTTGTCAGAAACATAACTCGAAGGCAGAATACAAGTGTTCAATTGATTTTCGTCAGTTTAATTCGGCTTTGTTTTCTTATTGGGACGGTTGTGACTTCTCTGATGTACGGAATTTTTTTTTACCAAATGGACGTGAATATAAATCGCTAGGTTATTGAAATACAGTAAATCGGCAGTTTGTCAGAAACGATACCTCAAAGTCAAAGTGTACAATCAGTTTCATTTTTTTTTAATTCGAAAATTTGTGAATTCTCCCGAATATGAACATTTTTTACGGAATAGACATGAATATAAACCCGTCCATAGTTTCTAAAATACATTAAGGTAATACTAGCGCAATGATTGACGCCGCCTAAGTTTGAGAGGAATAAAAGAGAATTACAAACACTTCTCGATCGAATAAAAATCTGAAAAAAAATCAAGCATATGGAAAATGCTGATAAGATTGTTCGTCCATAATAATGATCCCAAAATGTTATTCGTTTCCTTTACGTTAAAATTTGTTTAAAATCGTAATTTTCAAGTATTAGAT
>JAPYZD010006906.1:0-10284 GCA_030522725.1 Ichneumoninae sp. B BG-2022a
CATGAGATATTCAATTGATCTTACGGTATTGTGTATACGCACAATGAGCGGATTATTCACGCATATCATTTCATTACGACGTCATCATCGGACTTGCCGCTTATTTGCGGTCGAATGTTCCGGTTCTAATTCACCGATTTTTTATTTTTATTTTATACACTGTACATTTTTTATTTTTTATTTGATGAACGGTATTGGACGATTTCTTTACATAAACTGTTTCTTAAATTTCAAAGACATGTGCATGCGAATTATGGCCGATGCGCGAAAGGTCGATTGTCTATCGTCTAAGCCCGAGACCGGGCATACCGATCTTTCAAAATTTTCTCGGCATGAGATATTCAATTGATCTTACGGTATTGTGTGTACACTCAATGAGCGGATTATTCACGCATATAATTTCATTACGACGTCATCATCGGACTTGCCGCTTATTTGCGGTCGAATGTTCCGGTTCTAATTCGTCGATTTTTTAATTTTTACTTTATACACTGTATATATTTTTTTTTAATTTGTTGAACGGTATTGGAAGATTTATTTACATAAACTGTTTCTTAAATTTCAAAGACATGTGCATGCGAATTATGGCCGATGGACGAAAGGACGATTGTCTATCGTCTAAGAACGAGACCGGGCATACCGATGTTTCAAAAATTTCTTGGCATGAGATATTCAATTGATCTTACGATATTATTGTGTGTACGCACAATAAGTGGATTATTCACGCATATCATTTCATTACGACGTCATCATCGGACTTGTCGCGTATTTGCGGTCGAATGTTTCGGTTCTAACTCATAGAGAATTTTTTTTTTAATATCATACGCTAAAAAAATTTGTTAGGAATTTAATGAACGGTATTGGAAGCTTTTTTTACATAAACTGTTTCTTAAAATTCAAAGACATGTGCGTTTCAATTTTAGAGCATATTTTTATTTTTATTTTACAAAAAAAAGTACATTAATGTTCAATTAATTGAGGTAATATAAGCAAATTTCACGTTCCAGTACATTAAATGTACTATTTATTTCTATAGTGTAATTATGACGTGTTCCTAACCGAGATTGAGCCATTTTATAAATAAATAATTTATTATTATTATCAATAGTCATTAATTGTTTATAAAATGGCTTCAAGTCGAAACATTTGCAGTCAAATGTTGCGCTTTGAAATAATCGATAATAATAAATTTTATAAGTACGATTAATTAAGAACAGCTGCTAATCGAACTCGTATAGAGATTGAGTCGTCTTATAAATAATTAGTGATGATTGATAATAACAATAAATATTAATAATAAAATACGAAACTTCCTTGAATCGGGAAAAAGTCTTGCGAAAAAAATATATAACTTATCCTGCGCTCCAGTCAAATATAGTCATAGTTATCATATTAATCCTAGTGCACAACCGTAGCGAATCATTAAGTGCACACGAAGTCAATTTGAGTCCCGGCCTCGAATATCTCGGTAACTATGCACTTTTCGGAAAAAAGTTTAAGACACTTTTTGCAGTGAATTGATCAAACTTTAAGCTTACACAGTCAGATTTCCAAAATAGGCTTTTTTACCCATCCAAGAACGTACTACAAATTGGCATTACATGAAAAAAACACGGGATAACGTTGGGGACCAAAATGACCCCTAATGCAAACTAAGGGTTAAAAACTGTTCCAGTTTATTGCAATCAAATAAAAAAAAAAACAAAAAGAATATAAACTTTTTTATTTTTTAAATTCTTTCATTAAAATGGCGGGAAATCTATCTTTTATCTTCAACGAACCGGGTCTATTGTGCGCTAGAATTTCAGCATTCGCGTAAGTTCGAAGATTCTCGAGCGGCAGAGTTTGTGAAAAGAGTTTTACCCTCCCCAGCGTAACGAGGTTCGACAAAATTTGAATTCGAATGGTGGGCCCGGTCCGGTCGGAAGGTTGCCGCTGCGAGCTCCGCCCCGCGCCGGTGCGACTACAAAAGGAGAATCCACGATTTTTCATTCTAGGACGTGACGGCTGCGGCCCTTGACCAACCCCGGCACCATCGTCCCTCCACGGGTTTTCGAGTCGAGCCTCTCCCTCTCCTGTCCCGGTAATCATCTTGTTCTCAACGCCGACGTAGATACAACAAAAGAACGAACTGGCGCTAATTACGTCGCCGAGGACCGTACGGCCGCTGTAACGAATGCATCGGATGCACTCCGCTCCATACGGACCATAGACACATCCATGGCGGCTCCACCATTATTCCAACAGAAAACCAACATTTTCACAAAAGTTCGCACCAGCCGGAACAAACGGGAAGCGCCGGCGTGCATTCCTTATTTTTAGACAAAATTTGTACGAAATTTGCAGAAAATGTTATATATTTTTTTACGATAAGGAAGGGAATTACCGTCATAGAAAATGTCACGCTACTTCCGGAGATGCGATTTATCGCTCTATTTGCAAAGATATAGAGCATACAACTGTTGGCCAGATTGCAAAAAAAAAAAAATCATATGAAATTTAATGTACTGAAACTGGAAGTTTTTACGGATAAACTGGTATATTAAATTTCATGTACTATTGTGATGAAAAATTAAGGTGCAGTATACTGATTCTTCAAGTACGGGGAACTTCGTGCCGAGAGCAAAGGACCATTCCTTCTTTTAAGCACATAAACGATACGGATGTTCGTAATCAATTTTCTACTGCGTTATCAAAAAATAACACTTCAAGGTACGTCTGTGAATTTTTGCAGTTTTTTTTAGTACGTACTCTTGTTATTCGAATCGTTCAAAAGTTATGATTTGGCAAATTCTAGGTCCTCGTGAAAGAAGGATCCCGTACGTCAAGGATTGAAAACTTTATAAATACTTTACTTTTAATCATTTGCTTTAATTTTACCTCAAAGTACTTTAATTCCAATAATTATCTGTAATTTCCCTCTAAAAGTTCCGTTATTTTTCATGACAATTGTACATTAAATTTAATTTACCAGTTTCTGCATAAAAACTTCCACTGCGGCACATTAAATTTACAACTTTTTTAACAGTTCACACCAGCGGGAATGAATTACCCTATCTATGAAAAAAAATTCTTTTCCTCTTAATCGAGAATCCAGAGAATTGGATAAAGATTCGAGTATATCGCGAATACAAGTGTGACCACGATAATGGCCAATTATAAGTGTTATTTAATTGATGGTAATTAAGTGACTCCGTAGAAGAGACAACCATCATCTTTTTTAGTCACAGTTGGCCAACCAAACAAATTCCTCTTCGATTAAATCCTTTTAAAATCCGATCGATACGAACCATCGATACATCCATAGCTGCTCCCTGACCATTTTTCCTACAAAAAGAACGAGATCTTCACAAAAGTTTGCACCAGCCATCTCAACCGAGAAACGCCGGTCTGCATTCCCTATTTTTAGATAAAATCATCATTAATAAAAAAAAAAGTTTTTTCATGTTTTACGACTTGTACAAGTAACGGTGGAATTTTTTACGCCCCATCGAAATTGCCGCCACGGTGAACTTTCCCGCTATTTCCGGTGACGCGATTTATCGCTCGATCCGTAAATATACTAATACGACGATGGGCCACACCAGCAGGAATTAATTACCCGAACCACAAAAAAAATCTTTCCCTACTAATCGCTAAACCAGAGAATTAGATAAAGAGTCGAGTATCGCGAATAGGAGAAACACGCATAGTTGGGCCACGGGGCCAATTATAAGTGTTACTTTATTGACGGTAATTAAGTGACTCCGTAGGAGAGACAAAGTACATCTTTTTTAGTCACGGTCGGTCCGACCGAACAGATGCCTCTTCGAGAAATCCTTCCACCTCCTTTTTTTTCTTCCCTCCACCTCTTTATTCTCTATAATGAGAATGTCTCTTTTAGAAACGAACCGGCTTCTATTCCGTCGATAGTTTCGTGGAAGCTCGCGCTCCGGACCGTGTAAAAGCGAGAGAAGTGTGTATGCGCAACGTTCTTTGCGGCTATAATTTCATTTTATATATATTTCGAGCCTCTCCGGGCTTTCGCCTCGGGAAAGATATACCGATTCCTCGATGTGTGTTGTGGATACGTGTAACATCATACCTGGCGTTTCCAGTTCCCGATCGGTCGGGCAGTAAGCGCGTGGAGCGCGCACGAGGGCCACCGGTTAGTTTCCAAGAAATCGCTTACATACCGATTTCTACCGGCCCGGTACGTTATGTATGTGTGTATATACTTTAAACCGGACGATCTCTCGTCGGCGATCACTTTGTGTACGGTCAATCACGATATTAACGACCGACCGATCCGTGACTCGGCGGCGACCAGCCACCTTCGGTGTACGCCAAAGCGATCGCTGTGTCTTCGAGATCGGGCTAATAAGGTCTCGCGCGAACGGACCGATACCGCCCGCGACACCGGTATCGCCTTCCCTGCTAATACTAAAATACAGGTGGATGTGTGTGGATATGTGTGCATGTGTGTATGTGTATGTAATTTTGGGACGATCGGTTTGTAGGTGTGTTGCGCCAGGAAATTAACGACATAATGATCTTTCGACCAATGACGTGTGGGAGTGAATAAATGTTTCGAACAAAGTAACGATGGTCGTTGTGTAGTTTCTATCTCATGAGGTATTTGGTTAATCGGTTGAGATAGAGGAAGGCTGGGACGCTGTCTCGTCGGACCGTTTGATGGCGATCTTTTTTTCTTCTTTTTTTTTTGCTCGGATAAGCGAGAGAAATTGTCACTGCCGGATGGTGCGGAATCAACCGAGGGGTGAAGGGGGATTTTCTTTTTTTTTTGGGATGGTATTTTTTTATTCGTGATCATCTGTTTGGGCTCCCGGATACCAGATCAGCTTTGACGCACTTAGATTTGAACTTGATTTTTTTTAAATGACTGATCTTAATGTTCCGTTTGCTCCAAGCTTCGAGTCGCTGTGGCCTCATTTTTTCGATTGAAGGTTGGTTGAATAGAAAAATGTGTACTTGTGTTATTTGCATTCTGGTATCAACGATTCTGAACCAAGCTCGTCGCAGGGACAATGATGCAGATGGACCGTTTGGTGGCGATTTTTGATTATTTTTTTTAAATTCAGATCAGCGGGAGAAATTGTGATTGGTGAATGGTGCAGAATCAAACGAGGGATGAACGATCACTTTTTTCGTTGGCATTTTCGTATTCGTGGTAATTTTTTTTTAGCTATATGCCAGATCAGTTTTGGTGTATGATTTAACTCGATTTTTGCTTCTTCATAGAGGAAGCTTTGTTTTGATGAATTTTTTTTTTTTTTTGAGATTTTAATGAAAACGTTTTCAAAATGTTCCAAAACGTCGAAAAATTACATTTCAAAAAATGTCTGAATGGATGTGTGTGTGTGTGCCAGGCCTGCAAAATTCAACCGTCTATAACTCAAGTTTTATCAATCGGGTTGAAATTTGGCACGCATGTAGAGCAGTTCGGTACCTCTGTTTGTTACAATTTAGGCAATAATTGAAACATTCGTTCAGATTTTATAATATTTTGAAATTTTTGAAAAAAGTGTGTTCGCGCTCTAGCTTTTTTTTTATGGCTGACCTAATTTTTCATTTGACTTCCGAGTTTCGAGTTGCTATGACTTCATCGTTTCCTTTAACGGTTGGTCGAATAGAGAAGTATGTATATCCGTTATTTGCATTCTTGTATCAGAGATTCTTGAACCGAGTTCTTCGCAAGAACAATGACGCAGACGGACCGTTCGGTGGCGATGAACAAAAAAATTCATTTGGATAGGCGAGAGAAATTATAATTTTTGCATGGTGTGGAATCAACCAAGGGATGAATGACCATTTTTTTTTCGTGATCATTTTTTTGAGCTCCATTGCCTGATTAGGTTTGTCGTACTCGGATTTAAATGTGATTTTTATTGATTTTTTTTTATACGACTGACCTAATTTTTTATTTTGTTGGTCGAATAAAGAAATGTGTATCTGTGTTAGTTGCATTCCGGTATCAGAGATTGTTGAACCTCTCTCGTCGCAAGGACAGTGGCGCAGATGTTCCGTACTATAAAGTTGTAGCGCAAACATCCTCCTCGTCGGTGGATGATGACGTGGGGACCGCATATTGCCAAGAGAGAGAGATACTCCTCGCTGCGGGCGTCGTCTCTTAACGAGCTTTTTTCGACGACCTATTCGAGTGAGGAGCTCGCGCCGGGTTCTTGCTCTCGCTCGATCAAATTATACGCGCACCGTGAAGAGTAACCACGCTTTATATCGTATACACGCTCCAGCCGCAGCCTCCTCTTTTATCCTTTCGTCCGCTTATTTCCACCGTGTTTCGCGCAGCGATGCACAATTTGCACCTCTTCGAAATACAAGTTTGCCCCCTTAACGATATTCCCTAAGAAAATATCGCCGATCTACAAAAAAAAAGTCTGTTACGTATACATTAAACGATAGGATTCAAATTTATCGTGACGATCATCGGGATTTTGTATCTTCCTCCACAGTGCCGATTTCTTTTTACTACCGGTAGGGCAAACCGGGTGAAAACGGGGTCATGAGGCAAAATAGGACACCCAAAATTATCGAATAAATCGATTCGTGACAGCCAACAAACGACGGAAACCGGGGCAAAATTGGAACATTAAATGCCATATCGACGTGGGGTACAATATGCTAATAATGAAGATAACAAAAGTTGCCGCAAGTCAAATCAAAGGGTGCCCTGTTTTGCCCCAGATGGTGTTTTTTTAAATATTCTTTCAAGACCGGTGCGAATACAATTTTGGTGTGAAAAACAATGGATCTATATTTTCGGTATCGTTGTAGCAGGTTTTATGGCTTAGCGTCCCCGTTTTGCCCCGGTCTGCCCTATGTGGATCTTTTAGATCTTCAGTTCGTTTCAAAAAAAAATATTACATAAATAAAAAATTAAATAGGCATTTAGCGGAAAAAAAGTGATATCTGTGAGAAACATCGGTATCCATGAATACCGAACTGTTTGTTAACCGATAGATCTTTCCCGTCGCTCATGTTTTGTATTGAACACCGCACAGATGCGCCATAGATCTCTTTATAGATCGTTAGAAGTCCTGTGTATCAAGAGACAGGGTAGATTAAAAATACAAATTTTAGGCGAAATGCTACCAAGTAGTTATTTATTCGAATATGCCGGAAGTCGAAACTTTGAATGGATGTCATTTGAAAACGAAGCATCGGTTCACCATTTTTAAGACACTTTTGCGATGTAATTGCGATTAGATATCCGGGTTTGCAGTGTATATATCCGCAACTGTAGTTATCGCTGCGGACAGTCCAGTTTTCGTCTGTTGTCAGTCGATCGATTTTAATTCGTATACGTATTATATGCTCGTTTAGAGCATGAAATGATCAATTCTGGAGCGTACACCAACTTGGATAAAATATTTTTCCCAAATCTCCATATCAACATGTACATTCACTTAACCGATGAATTATGCAACGGTATGGCACGTTGCATAATTCATTGATCATGAAAATACTCATGTTATTAAGATCACTGCTTATCATAGTAATAAATCGTGTTATACATATCGGCTCGACTCGACTCCTCAGGCGCTACGCAAAAAAATACTATTATCGCTACATTATAATATTCGGTGTTACGTAAACCGTTCATTGTGAATCGGAACTGTTTGTTATTCATAATACGCAGACCAAGTAAATTCGTATTCGGTTTTTGTCAAATTGTCGTTCAGCAAAATTGTAAAATAGGTCGAAGCACACACTGAGAGAAGGATCTAGTAAAAATGACTCCATCGCTTGAGAGATATTACCATAGCACATAATAGTAGGGCGCTCGGGCGTCTCCTATGGTAGGAAGTATCGGATTTATAAGAATTTTTCTTAGACATTATGGTAAAAATTCTTGGATAATCTGAGACTTTCTGCCATAGGTGGCGCCCTGGCGCTACTATGTGCTATGGTAATTTTTCTTAGATGGTCGGTAATTTTTACTAGATGCTTCTCTCAGTGCAGTCAAAAAGAAAGGGGTAAGATAACAGCGTCGATCTTCTATACCCAACGTATGAGGTAGGTAAAAACGCCATGCGGGCAGACTTCGGATAAGCAGGACCTATAGTATTTAGTGGCCCGACCGCGTAGAAACAGACAATCGGTTATCACGTTTTCGTCGATAGCCATAGCCCTAACGGAACTGAGGTAACCGTCTGCAGACTTCAATCAATGGACTATAGTCTGTTTTAAAAATTGTGCACCATAGTCTATTTTGAAAATTGTGCACCATAGTCTATTTTGAACAGTGTGCGCCATAGTCTATTTTGAACAGTGTGCACCATAGTCTATTTTGAACAGTGTGCACCATAGTCTATTTTGAACAGTGTGCACCATAGTCTATTTTGAACAGTACAGTGTGTACCATAGTCTATTTTGAACAGTGTGCACTATAGTGCACAATGTTCAAAATTTTGACTTGCTCTAGGCTGGAGTATAACTTTTACTTTAACGTCATCTTTCCTGTCCTTCGCAAGCACCGTTGTGTAGTCCTATTTATTTGACTTGGAGTTGCATGGGGTCGCTCGAATGCATCAACTCAGAGTTGCATAAAGGTTAAAAGTTGTACAAAGCCATCAGTCTCATTCTAGTATACCCAGAGTCTCGTCATAGTCTCTCGTCATCTCTAGCTAACTCCAGTGTGATTGCAACTACGATGCAACTCCAAATCCATGATTGCACTAGTTCCGCTAGGAACGACGTGAAAGTTAACAGTAAAGAAATTGCGTCGTTATTCGTTATACGCACGGCCAGCCCAAGCTCACCGGGTGAGTGAGTATTGCGTATACACGCGAAGAACTGGGTGTGCAAGTTGGGACTGAGGATAATCCGACCTTCGATTATCCGAGCCTTCGCGTTATCCGACGCACCCAACTCAGCCGAGCCCTCCGCGTTAACCGAGGTGTAGGCTCGGATAATACGGAAAACCTGGATAAAACGGATATAGCAGCATGCCCGCGCGTGGAGTAGTATGTAACTGCTACATTGTTGCCGACGCGGTTAAACTTGTACAAGTTTGCTGCGTCTTTATATTGCGAGCTGTAAATACATCAGTTCCGATTCTAGATTCGAGTCAATGGTACAACATCGTAATGTCTCAAAAAAGGAAACAAGTCGTAAATTTAACTAATAAAGTTAATGTTTATCTGAAGTGTGCTATTTTCAAAATATATAATAGTAGTACAAGTTTGAATTGAGTATGTTATCCGTGTTATCCGAGTTTTCGCTTATCCGACGTACGCTCTCCCCACATTACCTTGGATAAACGCAGTTCTACTGTACTTAGCTCATATGATTTAATTTTTTTTCAACTTTTTCTTTTTTTTTAAGAGATTGTTTTAATAAATATACTTTCCGAACGAGAACACACATTTTAAGGACTCGGCGCACCATTTTTACTTTTATATTAAACGACAGGATTGAAATCCATCGTGACGATCATCAAGACTTAGCATCCTCCTCCACAGTGCGATCTCTTGTTACCACCCGTATGTAGATCTTTTAGATCATGTGTATGTCTCGCGAAAAAAATAATAAAGGAAAAAAAATAAAGTAGGCATTGAGTGGGAAAAACTGATAACAGTGAGAAACATCGATATCCATGAATACCGAACAATTTGTCAGCCGATAGATCATTCCCGTCGCTCAAGTTTTTGTCCCGCACAGGTGGTGCGCCATCGATCTCTTTACAGATCCTCGGAAGTCCCGCTCGGTTCACGGTATAACAGTCGAAAATTGTAGTCCAAGATCCGGCGTTTAGCCGTGCCGGCGTCTATTTCAATCTCTCGTCACAATAGCGTTATACCTACAGCTTACGGCGGTATGGGGCATTATGGAACACCTATAATAAGGGGTTTGCCGGGAAAGTGACGGATCGCGCGTTTCGCACGGCGCTTTTTCCGACCAGTCGTCAAAAAAAGGGTAGTCGTGCATCGGACACATCTGTGAGGACGGTAATTTCGCAGTTGGTAGGTGGAACTCGGAGACCGGGATATAAGTGAGGCTTTCGCCTAAGCGATGCTCCCCTTCGCCCGACGCTAAAGAATAACGACGCGAACAGACGAGAGATACCGCGTTCTCGAGGACACCGGCGTCCTCGGGCAGGTGAATCTCTGCAGCCGCATGGACGACACCCTAATGTCCCTACGGCTCGACAGAGAACTGTCGCCTTTGTAACGTTCTTGGGTGTCAGGTTTTTTTTTTTTTTTTTTTTTTTTTTTTTTTTTTTTTTTTTTTTTTTTTTTTTTTTTTTCTTTTTTTTTTTTT
>JAPYZD010006907.1:0-15330 GCA_030522725.1 Ichneumoninae sp. B BG-2022a
AGAAGACTGCGAGTGAGTCGCACTCGTCGCACTCGTACCACAGACAGCACTCGCCCGAAACGCACTCGTAGCCCAGAGAGCACTCGCCTTCGGCTCGTGGTCCTGTGGTACTCGTGCGGCTCGTGCGACTCACCTCGCAGCCTTCTCATAAAGTCCGCTTTACCGCACTCGTATCGCAAAGTACTATTTTATTGTAAAAGTCGCAGCTAGGTCGAAATTGGTGTCAAACTCCCAACATGCATTATTAGGGTAAAAGTGGGGAATATGGTCCGGTCCATATATAATTGATTTACGTGTTAATCGAGGTGGGCCATATTCACCACTTTTACCCTATACAGCATATGCAACCTAAGGTGGAATGCATTATTGCATCATAGTTTAATACGTCATTACGTATGCGAGTCTAGTGAAAGAGAGGGTTCGGCATTGCACACCGATAATTGGTTAAATCAAATGTAAACGGGCAATTCATCATGTTGTGAAGGATTCATACATTAGACGGCTAATGACTGCGAGACTATGCGTTTGTCGGTTCGTCTGCCTCCTTACTCCGCATTAAATACCGTCGGTCAGGATGTCCCTGTCAATGTTCACGCTTTCATCCACTAACCAATTCACAGTTCGGCTCTTTCCCATTCTTCACTCACTCGTTGCGGAGATTCCTCGCAGCTGTCTCAGGTCAAAGTCTCTTTACACTATTGGGTGTGCCTTATTATTATGGTTACGTATTATTATCTTGTATATTTATTTTATTTATTTTTAGTTCATGTAATGGAATTTTTCCATGTATGAATACGTGCCATTTTTTTGCTAAATTTCAATCAGACCTGGCTAAATACACTAAGAATTTGATTTACGTATTGACCTGTCCTTTTATTTCCTGTGTCATCGACAATTTTAGTCTGTACTTTTGTTCGTAAAACTGGAGCCGGATGTTGCGATTGGAAAATTAACAAATAAAAAATTATGGACGTTTATGGACGACGAGTTGTAAAAGGTAGAAACCTTGTTTATTCTGTGCCCATTTCTTAGTATTTCAAGCATTAGGTACTTTAATGCATACTTCTAGCACTTATTTGTCCAGTTCTGATTTCAATGTTACTTGATATTTTTATCAACGATTACGAACCGTGCTCGAGGGGAAATATTCCAGGGCGCTCAATAAACGTTTGCATCCTTCTCTCACTTTAATTTTTGCCCGGCTGCCACGTTTGTGTACGAGCAATACGGCAGACAATCGTGTGCCAAATACCGGCAGCTTTGATGTAGCAACAAGTTGCTGAAAATTTGCATGAACGTCTTCGCTCTTGGCCGCGCTCCCGCCCAGCCCTCATCTTCCCGTGATTAAAGCTAATCGTTATTGGCACCGAGAGCGGCTGCATCGTGGTCGCCGAGACAGCAGCAACAAGTGGCTAAACTTTTGCTAATGTCGAATGACGTGCCCACTATTCGACGCTCCGGTTTCTCGAACGGTGAAAGTTGGGAACACAGCCCGGTCCATTTATCATTAATTCGCGTGCCCATCGGCCGTATTCGCCACTTTCACCCTATTCTTCCTCTCGTGTATTGCAGGCAGACGATGCAGCTAAAATATTCGTTACAGGCGACATTGAAAAAAAAAAAGAAAAAAAACATGGACAGGTCGGATGGTGCGCGAGAATCTTTATTCCCAGAAAGCGGTCCGAGAGATAATGAACAAGTCTCGGAATATTCGAGCTTCGAGTTCTCAAGCCCTCCTAGAATTTCTCGAAGAATCTTAAATTTCGCATTCGCTGTAAAATCAACCGCGCGCATAGAAAAGCAAGTCCCCGATTCTCCTTCTTCTTCGCTGGCTAGATCGTGCCGTATCGCGTGAAACCGTAGTCAGGCGTGCCCCATCGCGCGGGTAAACGATGGGGCACCGTATACTCATCCTTCTATTCGTTCGCCTTCCTGGGGTAACTTCAGCCGGCCTAGTGCCAGGCACTGTGCGAAGGTAGCCTCAGCTAGCTGCTGGACCCGATGCAAATTTACATGAAAAAGAGCGGAGCCGACCAGCCGCTCTTCTGGTGAGTACCGGCCGGGCGATGGATACCTTAGTCCTGAGGCCCCTCCGGTTTCACGGTGTGCACGATCCCGGCACACCGTCATGACGGCGCCTTCGAAGACCTCTTGCGCGCTCAAGACTAAATTTATTCGAAATTACCCTCTTGAATTTCTTCCGCAGCGCGACGGACGGAGACCGCACACCGCTTGCACAACGTGTAAGGTAACCTCATACGTCGCGCGAACGCTCATTTTTCTCATATCCCTCTTTTCCTCGTCGCGGCGGAATACCGCTCGTGTATACTTTGTGTATCCGCCCGTGACTCTATCCACCCGGTCGGAAACTAAGACTCCGGGATTTTTTTTTAATTGCGTCGTTTAAAAAAAAATATACAATTTTTTATTTCATTGATTTGATTTTTTTTATTTGAGACGAAAACGAATACGGCCAGTATAGATGAGTGATAATTTTTTTTTTTTTTTTTATGGGTGCATTTATTTTGGTTTAAGCTAATATTTGCGGACTGAGCTGAAAACTGATAAAACCAGGTGAATCGGGACCGGATAGGTAAAGGATCGATGATCGATGAAACAGCGCCAACGCTGGATGTGCATCAGAATCGATCACGTAGTTATGATGCTATAGGATTATGTAAAATTTGCGATCAATGACTGCGACCGCTCTAACCGGGAAAATGTTTGGCCTAATAATCAAGAACATTACTGCCTAAAGCTTATTATTCCACACGGATACCAAAGTAAACATGTTTTAAAGATACGATATTTTATTTCCTTGATTTGATTTTTTTAAATTTGTGTCGGAAAAGAATACGGCCGATATAGATGAGTGATTATTTTTTTTTAATGGCTGCGTTCATTTTGGTTTGAGAAAATATTTGTGGACTGAGCTAAAACGCGATAACACGAGGTGGATCGAGATCGGATAGGTAAACGATCAAACAGCACCAACGCTGGATGTGTATCGGAATCGATCACGTGGTTCCAATGTTATAGGATTATACGAAATTTACGATAAATGGTTGCGTCCGCTCTAACCGGGAAAATGTTTGGCCCAATCCTCAAGAAAAGGACTGCCTAAAGCTTGTTATTCCACGCGGATAATAAAGTAAACAAACACACTTTGTCAAGTGTCAGGAAGTCTATTGTTATTTGTTCTGTGACATGCCAGCGACGAATAAAACTTATTATATTACCTATATAACTAATATCTACAGAGCAGAGTTTCCCAATAGCCAAAAGATCAAACGCAATTGAACGTTGGTCCCTAAATGGTAATTTCTCGATCCCACATATCCGTTAGCCGGGAAAAATGAATTTTTTACGAGTTCTTCAGAGACTACATGACATAGACGAGTCCTGGAGTTTCAACTCGTTATCCCTCTTCAAGATGCTATCAACGTGTCCAAGGTAATCTTTTCCTCAAAAGAAAAATTATAGTGCACCACGGACATCAGCATGAACACCTTTTCGCTACCGCGTTTTTCAACGCTGAGAATGCATCAGACCCTCGTCGGTAATCCCTCTCGGTCTCAACAAGCGCTCTATCTCCAAATACACTTCTTCATCTCTCTCCCGGAACCTCAAATGCCGTAACTACCGCGCTCAACCACCATCATCGTGCGCCGGCCACCGTTTCCGCCAGGCGCAATAATTTTCGCCCAATTATCGCCAGCTCTAACGGTTTGTTTGCTCACTCATTCCGTTCGTAACCCCAGCTCGCGTTCAACTCACATTATAATCATGGCTGATAATTGATATCCAATTTCGTCATCGTTTCTCGGTTTGCCTGCACCGAAAGGAACTGATTAACGCCCTGTCGGCACGCCAGCGTAACGAAAAGCGAGAGTATTTGTACTTTATTGATCATAAGACTATCTGGTGACTTTCAAAAATTTGATTTATTTAAAATGTCCTTCGCCACTACGTGCGATAACAAAATGCATCTTTCCGTCGTGGCCAGCATTCATTCATGCATAAATACTTATAAAAATTACCTCCACAGTGATTTCTCCGAAGAAAACAAATTCATATTCGTATACAAATCGAAGTGTGCCATGCAGTGTAAAAAAAATTGTAAATTTAATGTACCGGACTGGAAATTTTTATGCAAAAATTGGTACATCAAATTTAATGTACAATTGTGATAACAAATTAATATACTTTTTCATTGAAATTTAAGTGAATTATTGAAAATAAAGTATTTCCAAAGTTTTTTATACACTGAACGTTAATGTTTCATCAGAATTGTTCATGAAATTTAATATACCAATATTTGCATAAAAACTTCCAATCCGGTCCATCAAATTTCATAACATTTTTTTTTATAGTGTGGACTCCTTAACTCTTCTCTCATATCCCTCACTGTCAAAAAAAAAAATTATAAATGTAATGTCCCGGCCTGGAAGTTTTTATGCAAAAGCTGGTACATCGAATTTAATGTACAATGTGGTGAAAAATTAATATGATTTTACAGTGTAGTTAAAGTAAAGTATTTCTGAAGTTTTTGCCATACTGTACATTAATACCAGTTCATGCATGAAAACTTTCGATACCACTATATAAAATTTTATAACAATTTTTTTTATAATTCTCTATACCTATGCCTCTTACGATGTTCCCCCTCTTGCGCTCCATCCCTTTTGTTCCTTTGATTCTCGACTGCAGAGAAATGGCGGTGAAGCGTTTACACGCGGAATGAGCCGCAGACGCGGAGCGCAAAGGGTCGTTTACTAATGACGCTCATTAAAAAAATTACTTGCAAATTACTGTAATGCTGAACTTTGCATAAGTATCCGCCCGCGGTATGAGCAGAATGACATTACTCATGCTATACCGTCATTACTTATTTAAGTAAGGGCCAAGTGTGGCAGACTGCACAACAGTTGGAAAATCTCAATGTGTCCCACGGATGGAGCGCGAGTACAAGCAAGTGAAATGACACAATTAATGTCACGATCCCTCGTGATCGTAGGTCAGCCGAACATGCGCCTCCTCCATCACGAAAAAATTAGACGATAAACGATGATATTTTCACACACAAATGGCGGCCTAAACGGAACAACGAGTTCCCTAAAAAGCAGCGCAGCGACACCTCTCGCAGACTCTCGTCATTTCCAATGTGGCAACATGCAACAACTTCCTAAGAGACCTACAGTGGTTCTCTCTATCCTCGAATAACACCAGGCAATTAGCATGACATAAAACAGTGCCTCTGTATATTCCCCCCTCCTCTCCCCACCCTGGATCGTTTTGGCGTTTTCAATTCTCGCGAGTACAGAAACAGTCAGGAAAGCAAATGAGTAACGAAGGTGGGAGAGCGGGGGTCTATTGCTGTTTGCTAATTATCCCCATTAACGACGATGTGGAAATCCTAATGACCGTTCGGGACAGGTAGTCATTTAGCAAAGCCTGAGCGCCCCGTGTTCGGCTTGCGCAACAGAGCAGTCGGCTGAGTTGAAACCGTGGAGCTCCGGGAGCTCAGCATGTGCAGTTTCCCCTAGCCGGCGGACTGCGTTCCACCTCTGGCTTATTTCCATATAAATATACCGCCTCCGCGTATGGGGGCCTGACGCTCGCGCGATCATCAGCTTGCTCTCCGCAGCACACAGTGGCAGTGCGCGACCTTCGGTAATCGCTATATGTACCACCGCACCGTTCGATTACTGGAATTACATGCCTGTGCAAAAGACGAGCCGTGGAGAGGCAGAAAGGCAAAGAAAAGAGGAAGGGAAAAAACTGCTGGGAGATGAGATGAGCCGACGAGGGAACGAGAAATATATAAGGCCCTCCTCGGTGTGTGCGTCCATGCCAGGAAAACCGATCTTCTTCCCCTCGGGGATCGACGAGGAGTGAGTATTACCAGGAAGCGGAGTGCACCGGATGCGAGCATGGAGCACATTCATACAGCGGTCAACTTCGAAGAAACCGGTGGAGATATTACATAGGGCCGACGGATCGGCAGGAGCATAATTCAGCGCGGAAAATTATGTATAGCATGATGGAAGAAGGGTGCAACGAGAAGCGAAGAGGAGAAAAACATAAAAAATATTGATTTTTTTTTTTCTAACGTAAATTACTCCGCCTCATTGAGAACATTCCCTATACGGACGAGAAACGTATTATTTATCACTATGGTATGGGTAGTCATATTTCCCTTGGAATAGGAGTTAACGCCGGTGTGCACCAGTGTTTGATGGGCATTGTGCTGGAGCGTGGTAAAGATGAGAAGGTACCGGGGGAAGCTTGACTGGCGATAGGTGCAGCGCTGTGAAAGACGGGAAGAGGCTCTGCAGCTCAACATCGGCTGCTGCGCTCTGTCGAACAGTTTCCTTTTAGGGTCACCCCGTTCTTTTCCTGAAACGCCTCTTGTCGTCGTCTCGATCATTCCGCTTTTCACCGTATCGAATCGTCCTCATAAACATCCTGCGAGGAGCTAAAGTATATTAAAAAATGAAGGAATAATCGTTAAGCATTTACAGTGGATCGTAAAACGCTATGACGCCGCTGTAAGAAGCTCTATTGCTCCGGCTCCATTGTCCGCGAAGCATAAAACGTCCTCGTTGCTCCAGCCAGGAAGCGAAATGGCCATGCGTGCTGTGCACTGGAGAACTTCGGAACTGGAAAGACACTTCTGTTCCGTTCAGCGTCGTCTGAACTTGGTTGCGTTGCTACCAAGGCGTTGATTCGCTGGTTTCATTACCGCCAGCATCCAGCCTCACATATGTCTTCGCCGTTCACACATTTTCGGAAAGCAACCGATCTTCCAAAATGCTCACTTCTTGATGCGGTTATGAAGTTGATGAGGTTGACGAGGTTATGAGGTTGATGGGGTTGATGAGGTTGATGAGATTGATGAGGTTATGAGGTTGATGAGGTTATGAGGTTGATGAGGTTGATGAGGTTATGAGGTTGATGAGGTTGATGAGGTTATGAGGTTGATGAGGTTATGAGGTTGATGAGGTTATGAGGTTGATGAGGTTATGAGGTTGATGAGGTTATGAGGTTGATGAGGAGGTTGATGAGGTTATGGGGTTGATGAGGTTATGAGGTTGATGAAGTTATGAGGTTAATGAGGTTATGAGGTTGATGGGGTTGATGAGGTTCATCAGGTTATGAGGTCGATGGGGTTTATGAGGTTGACGAGGTTATGAGGTTGATGGAGTTGATGAGGTTGATGAGGTTATGGGGTTGATGAGATTGATGAGGTTATGAGGTTGATGAGGTTGATGAGGTTGATGAGGTTCATGAGGTTATGAGGTCGATGGGGTTGATGGGGTTGATGGGGTTGATGAGGTTGATGAGGTTGATGGGGTTGATGAAGTTGATGAGGCTATGGGTTCTTATGAGGTTTGTCAATTCCATGAACTCTGAGACCTGCATTGATTTCGAATGGTCCGTACCTTTTTCCACGGAGGTTCTTCCCTATGTTCTCAGTATCCCATCTTCCTGCCTTCTTCAGCTTTCATCCGTAAACGAATACGTTCAATTATGCAGCCTGCTGCTGGCAAATTTGAGTTTTCCATTTCCAATTTCCACGAACCATGAACGGATGACCAAGATAGGGAGGCGTATAAATGGGGATAAATAGGAATGCCGAGAGGGGACCGGGGACTTCTTCGAAATGAACCTCCGGGCTTGAGGCAGCCCCTAAGAGTTAAAGTGGTCGAAGCGGTTGCTAACCCAATTACGGCCGTGGTCAGACTTCGGATGACACTAGAAAAACCAGCATTCGTCAAGAGCACAGGGAAACCACGGTAAAACCTACGCCCGGTGTAGCCGGTTACATGCCGATTCCTGGAGCTCCGATGATTACGTGAACGATGGCACGACTTACGGCAGTATCAGGACACGCTGTACACCTTAGCACGCTCCCGCTCACGAGAGACATTTTACACGCGGCGGGTATGGAATCGAAGCCTCCGGGTCACCTGTGGAGTACTGGAGTGGCACGCTAGCCAGTGGACAACTGGAATCGGTCAAATAATAGCTAGAGATAATCACAGTTGCCCGGAATCATGAGGCTTGTGTTCCTGCCGGGTCGTTTGGGGGTCCGGATGAGGTCCGAACGCACAAGGAGCTGCGGAGCATGGATCGAATCGCGCATCGATTTATAAATAACATAGAACGCGTGCAAAGTCTCCAACTGACATAGCCGGATAAGCAACCAAGGTGAAGACAAGTGAAGAAGCGAATAAATCTGCAGACCAGGTCTGACCGAAGTTGACTCCTAAGAGAGACGGGTCTTAGAAGAACGGTCTTTATCACTCTCAAGCAACTTCCCGCGAGTAACATACGTTCAGCAATTACAGTGAGGTCAGGTTCTTTAACATTTGCCCAGGGCTGCGATAGTGGGGGAAGGGGGGGGGAAGACCATAAGGGATAACCAGAAGGCATTAACGCTCCGGCTAATTGCTCCCGAGTATTCGCTACCGCGGTGCGCAACTAGCTTCGTGCCGGTTTCTCCATCCCCCCCCCCCCTCCTCCGCCTCTTCGTCCTCTTTCTTCTTCTTGGTTCGCGTACTCGAGATTTGCTGACTCGTGATGTGTGCGCGAGCGGCTTTAATCGATTCGGAAGAAACGTACCGAGTTCGCGGCAACGGCAGCGCAAGTAAGTGCTGCAACGAGGAGCTCGCTTGAGGCCATTCGCACGATGCTCTTTCGACCACCTGATTGTGGTATAACTGACAGGAGTCTATTGCATGCCCAACTGCAGAAGTTTCGCATATTTTTTTACCTTCCATTATGGCCTTACGAAACGGGTAAAAAATCCTTCAGCCTCAGAAATTATAAATTTTAAACTGGAAATATGTCACTTCCGGTTTTAAAAAACGAATTTTTTGACAGGGAATGACGCATACCGTAAATACGTAACTTTCAGTCGAAAAGTGAGATTTTCAAACTGATGTGACGGCACTTCTGGTCAGAAAATGAGATTTTCAAACCGGAAGCGACGTATTTCCGATGTGACGTCACTTCTGGTCAGAAAATAAGATTTTCAATCCGGAAGTGACGTATTTCCGATGTGACGTCACTTCTGGTCAGAAAATAAGATTTTGAAACCGGAAGTGACGTATTTCCGATGTGACGTCAACTGCTGGTCAGAAAATGAGATTTTCAAACCGGAAGTGACGTATTTCCGATGTGACGTCACTTCTGGTCAGAAAATGAGATTTTCAAACCGAAAGTGACGTAATTCCGGTGTAACGTCACTTCTGGTCAAAAAATGAGATTTTCAAGCCGGAAGTGACGTAATTCCGGTGTGACATCACTGCTGGTCAGAAAATTAGATTTTCAATCCGGAAGTGACGTAATTCCGGTGTGACGTTACTTTTGATCGGAATATGGGATTTTCAAACCGGAAGTGACGTGTTGTGGATAAATCGCCGGAAATCTAGGCTTCCGGTTTCTAAATATAGTTTATAGCGAGGGCGCGAATCGACCGAGCCGCAACAACCTGCTAGTGGTACTATAAAAGAGAGTTCATGGGTCGAGAAAACACTCGAGGCTTTTTTTCCTGCATGCAGCCGCAATAACGGCAACCTCAGGATCATTCCCATTCTCCCCCCCGTCGGTCACACTTCAATATACACGAAATATTGTATAGTATACCTATACGGATCAATGAATATTGCCTCTCGAAATCCCTATTGTTGGCGAGGGTCTGCCGGAGAGAAGACGAACGGGAGAGAGAAAGGTCCATTGTGTGCTCTACAATGCTACAATGATCCACGTCGGATACCTGCATTCTGTGTGTCTATCTATCTATCTATCTCAGCGTCTCTCTCGATCTGCGTCTACCGTTGGATCTCTGTCGTGTACCTGCGGCGATAATGCACCTGTGTCGGGCATCAATCCCTTTTCGTATCGGAAGTATCACTCGACAGAAAGTCCCGCACAGGTTCCATAGAAACGTACAATTAAATTTATAGCTCACGAAAAACACGGCACAATGTACGAATCTTGTGCCCGGTACATTTTTTTAGGCTGCATGTAGTACAGCCTAAAAAAATCGTAAAAAGCTATTTGAAATCACAGAAAGTGTCAACTGTAGATTTCAAAATATAAGCGATTAGTTGAAAAATGCAAGCGTAAATTTAACAAGTATATATAAAACTTTTTATTGCTAAAAAATTTTTTGGAGATAGAATTAAATAGTGTTATAACATTATATAGTAACAATATTCTTTATTCAAGATTATGATAATTTGTTATTGCCTTCACATTGAAATTCGCACTTTGCGTCCTTATAATTCTGAATGCTCACTCTTTGTTCGCTATCATTGACAAAGCTTCCTCTCAGAGGAAGCCAACAATTAATCAGCCGATCGTCGTGAAAATTCATTCGCGTCACTTTCATTAAACACCGGCCCTAAAATAAACGAACCTAATTTAAAAAGTGAAACAGCTTCATAGACCCAAAAGCCAAGAATCTCAGTAATGTCAGAAATGAAGAGAGCCCAAAGTTTGTTCGTACAAAGAACTGGAGTAAGAAAGTAATTCGTTCTAGTAAAAGGAGCCCATAAAGGTTGCCGAGGGCATGTTTGTAAGGTCCACAGGAATCCTCTCCCGCTCATTGTTCGCCATCATAGCCAGAGTTTCCTCTACGAGGAAGCCAAGAATTAATCAGCACACTATCGCGCAATGCTCGGTAACGAATCTCGCAAGGCCCGATCATAGTGAATATTCATTCGCGTCACTTTCATTAAACACCGGCCCTAAAATAAACGAACCTAGCTTAAAAAGTGAAACAGCTTCATAGAACCAAAAGCCAAGAATCTCAGGAATGTCAGAAATGAAGAGAGCCCAAAGTTTGTTCGTACAAAGAACGAGAGTAAGAAAGTAATTCGTGCCAGTAAAAGGAGCCCATAAAGGTTGCCGCCCGAGACGAGGGCATGTTTGTAAGGTCCACAGGAATCCTCTCGCTCGGCAGTCCCAAGGAGCGTCGAGAGGGCAGGCCGTAAGTATATCGTGGGGGTGCAAGGGATGACTCCGCCGCCGCCGAGGCTTCCGGATTTAAATCCAATCCTGCCACGCGGATTAATAAAAGGATTCGCAGAGTTTAGGCCGTTCTTATATTGCTTCGACGTTACCTCTTGCTCGGCCTCTCTTTCTCTCTCTCTCTTCTTATCCTCCCCCTAGCTGCCTCGCTAGAATGAAAATGAGGAAGAGCTTCGCGTGAGCCCGTCCGACGGATTTTATCCGTCAATACGCGGCGTTGCGGCGCCTTGCCGTCGCGAATAGAGGGTTGAAGAGAAATGACAGAAGTGATTTTGCCCTCGCTTCGACCGCCTTCGTACCTCGATCATCCTCTTTTCCCCCCTCCATCTTCTTCTCCCGTATCGCGCAGAGGAGAGATAAACTCATCCGCGTAGGAGCTTTCCCTCCCCCACCTATATGTAAAAGATAAGGTTTTGTTTTTTTTTTCTTGCATGAAAAGACGTAAAAATATGAAACATTTTTAACCCCTCAGGAAGGTTATCTGACTATAGACTGAATTATTCGAAAACCGTCTTAAATTATCACGAATGTTTTATTCGTGATAATTAATTATTAAGACTAATGGAAGATTAATTGTTAAGAATAATTAAGACCGACATTCGAGATTACGTTAGATAGAATTTTCAGCATATTTGTTGTTAATTTTCTACACCCAGGAAAAAAATTTATTTGACGGTGACCATTTATTGGATTTGAGTAAAATTTTTATTTGATTAAAATAAATATCTATTTAAATTAAGTAAATAGTTACTTAAATGGAATAAATATTTTACTTAAACCAAATAAACGGTGGCTGTCAAATTATTTTTCTGGGTGTACATCGTACAGAAATCTCGAGATGGGGATTTTTTTTGTAAATCAATTTTTCAAACCGGAACTTCCTGGACATAAAAACCTTGAAATGAAAAATGTTCACAAAAAGAAAATTCTCTCTACGAGAACCCAAAAAAATTGCCTATCCTAAGTTCTGCCATGAGGAAATGTAAAATTGGAAAAGTCCGATTAAAACATCAGATAATTTAGCGGTGTGTGTTGACGAGTTTTCGCGTCCTATTCGCGTATGTAAAAAATACTGAAACGACGGAAAAACCACTTCCAATTAATGCATGTTCCCACAAAGATTATAGCTTTCGGAAGAGTCTTGCAAAAATTTGAGTAGTCACAGTCATCTTGGTCCATGAAAGCACACGCATAGAGCAAAAACAGACACACATAGAGAGAAGGTACAAGACCGGGACTGTGCGCCTTCCTCCTTTCTTCCCGGTCGTTAGAGCCAAAATGTTCTCCATTAACGCCTCCGTCTCTTCTATCCTTTTGTCAGTTGGCAGACGAGCTAGCGCCAAAGCGATATTAAAAAGTCCGGTCCCGGCGCTCGGCGGGCTCAGCAATAAAGCTAACTGCTCGCACGCGTTACGGTCCGCGTTCTACACTCGTCGTCGTGGCTGTCGTCATCCTCAACTAACTCAGCTCGCTCCAGTCCAGAGGCATCAGAAGCGGAAGTGCTATCACGTTTTCCCGGGCGCAGAATATTTCGCTTTTACTTCAATTCGGTGCTGTGTTGTATATCGTTTGCTCGTCGTATATGCGCCTTTGTGAGATCTGCGAATGAAGGGACCGTGTAAAGACTCAGCAGTTTTTTCGTCATACATTAGATTATCGCTTTTACAGTTGTCATAGATAATACGTGTAAATCATACATTTTTTAAATTAAATTTGAAAACCGGGAAATCATGTTTATTGAAACTTCAGCATCTCATCAAGAAATACAAATACATCTTCTCGTGTATTCACCTCTGTGAGATCTTCGAATGAAGGAACCGTGTAAAGACCCAGCAGTTTGTTCATACATTCATTCATACATATTCAGTCATACATTAGATTGTCGCTTTTGCAGTTGTCATAGAAAATACGTGTAGATCATACGTTTTTATTAAATTTAAAAACCGGGAAATAATGTTTATTGAAGCTTCAGCATCTCATCAATAAATACAAATACATCTTCTCGTGTATTCGCCTCTGTGAGATCTGCGAATGAAGGAACCGTGTAAAGTCTCAGCAGTTTTCGTCATACATTAGATTATTGCTTTTGTAGTTGTCATAGATAATACGTGTAAATTATACACTTTTTAATTAAATTTAAAAGCCGGGAAATCATGTTTATTGAAGCCTCAGCATCTCAACGAGAAATACAAATACATCTTCTCGTATATGCGCCTCTGTGAGATGTGCGAATGAAGGAACCGTGTAAAGACCCAGCAGTTTTTTCGTCATACATTAGATTATCGCTTTTGCAGTTGTCATAGATAAAACGTGTAAATCATACTTTTTTATTCAACTTAAAAACCGGGAAATAATGTTTATTGAAGCTTCAGCATCTCATCAATAAATACAAACACATCTTCTCGTGTATTCGCCTCTTTGAGATTTGTGAATGAAGGAACCGTGTAAAAAGACTCAGCATTTTTCTCTTCCTACATTATATGGTCGCTTTTGCATTTGTCATAAATAATACTTGTAATCCATACAGTTTTTTTATTCGATTAAAATTACCGAGAAATCATGTTTATTGAAGCTTCCACGTCTCATCACGAAATACAAATACATATTCTCGTGTATTCCCTTCTGCGAGATCTACGAATGAAGGGACCGTAAAGATTCAGCATTTTTTCTTGTAATTAGATCATCGCTTTTGCAGTCGTCATAGATAATACTTTCAATACGCAACATTTTTATTCAATTAAAAATACCGAGAAATCATGATTATTGAAGCTTCAACATCTGATCAAGAAATACAAATGCTAACATGTCACAAAGCTTTTTCGTGCGGTTTCCGTAAAAGTTTGGAGAACCTGTTCGATCCCCCGTTCCGACTTTCCGGCGACGCTCGCGATTCCCTCTTGATATTTAAATACAACATCGAAGAGGGACGATGGAAATGGATTTGGTGCCCGAACAGAAAGACAAGCTGCCTGGCTTGCTCGCCCACTCCGGCTCGTCTCGTGAAAGAAAAATAATTTGACATATATTTTTTTATTTTATTTTTTCCAAAGTTTGAATATCGCCTGGGAACTTCTAAAGCGGTCTTCGCTCGCCCGACCCTCCGTCCCATTCTTTCATCCGCAGTGGGTACAGCTACCCGGCGTCTCCTCAGCGGACATCAGCTCGTCGCCCGCCGACTGCGACGAGGGTGAGAAGGCACGAGCTCTCAAGAGGGTGGAGGGAACGAGGGTTCGAGCGAGGCAGGAGGGTTGTAGCGAGCAATTTCAAAGCGATTTTTTACCGAGATAAGTTTACGTTAATTGAGGGCTTATGGTATTCGATGCTACGGTGTTGTACAGTATTTTTTTTATACACGCGTATCGAAAACCGTCGGATGTCGATGCCACGCTATGTAATTGTTCGTAAACAATTTTCGTTCCTGCGACAAAATTACTTTCCTATAAGTTTTCACTTAGTGAACCGTACAGCATGAAATGTATGGTTTCGAAAACGAAAATCGAGATACTTTCGTTGAGGACACGGCCAGGTGATCCACAAAATATTTGCAAAACAATAAAGATTCGGGACAAAGGGGTTTCGCCGATAATAATTTTCCTGAAATTTACCCGAAACACATCACGCCTCTATTATGATAGAGCCCACTCAATAGAGCGGCCTATATTCGGTAGCTATCAGTCAATCAGTAATTTGGGGCCGAACTAGCGGCCCTTTTAAACTGCGTGTTTCGTCAGCGAATAACAGCCGGGACAAGTACACAGCCCGTTATTGATACCTGGTTTTCTGGGTTGCTGGTTATTTTGCTTGATGTCTTAAGGTAGCTATGTCGCTTCCCGCTTATCTCGCATAAGTTATCGAAAAGAAAGTGAATATTGCAAGTACTTCTCGATGGTATAAATATCTGAAAAAATGCATGCATGTTAAAGGCACTGAAAAGATTCATTTTGCATAATAATAATTCCAAAATGTTTTTTCAGACATTTTTTCCGTATAAAAAAATTCAAAAATCAAAGCTTATTGAAAAATCCGAAAAAATTCATACGTATTCAGAAAAATAAACGAATAATTTTCATAGAAAACAAAAGTTGTTTTGCCGGGCAATTCGTTAAACAATTAATTTTTTGATTAATTTGTTAATAACATTTTGGAATTATTATTGTGCAAAATTATTCTTTTCAGTATCTTTAATTAGCATGAATTTTTTCAGATTTTTATATCATCGAGAAGTACTTGCAATATTCGCTTACTTTTCTCGAATTTATGCGAGATGAGCGGGAAGCGACATAGCTA
>JAPYZD010006917.1:0-12421 GCA_030522725.1 Ichneumoninae sp. B BG-2022a
ATAATAAGTATGCATTTTTTCAGATTTTTATAACATTGGGAAGTGTTTGCAATTCTTGCCCGAATTTCTCGAATTTAGGCGGAATGAACACCACTCGCTACAACCTCCTTAAAATCTTTATCTTTTCATTTCAGGATTTCGAGCCTGATTTTTTTTAACTTTTTAGGCACAACGAGCGTAAGCGAAAAGAAGTGCCTTATACATTCATCATCGCAAAATCTGTTACTACCGGAAAAATACAAAATACCAGTATAACTTTGCGTTTTGACCATTTTATAAGTGATTTTTTTTTTAAACTATAGTCGATAAATTAATAAAGCGAGAATTAAAAAAAACCGATAACGACGAAAGTGACCTTCGATTTTGCGACGCGTATGTGACAAAGATTGTCGTCCGCTCGATCTTCAAATTGTGTTTCACGGTCTCGGCTTCCCCGGCGGTTGGCTCGCATTGACGGTTTTTCACAAATTCTCACACGTTCTCCAACAGCTGAAATCACACGAGTCATTATGTGTGTATTATTAGCGGCACTTGACACGTCTCTCAACCACTACGTATACGTAAGATACATATTTTCCATCGAATCTTCTTTAATATCGAATTCTTATCAGTAATATAATATATATATATAAAACTTGTTGGTAAAATTCCTAGAAGAATCGTTTAAACTGCGCGACGCCCGTTAAATCGCCAGGAGGATATTTCCGACGGAAATAAGTCAAAGAATTTCATAGCGGGCTCTCGAAGGTATTTCGTTAGTAAGGAATAATGCATGTGATGAAGTGAACCAGCTGGTGAATTCCCCCACCCCCCCCCCCCCCCCCCCCTTGAAGAGTGATGAGGCGGAAACAGATTAAACGGGGACGGAGTTACGGACCAAAAGGTGGATTATGAAAATCCTATGAATGTTCAATCTCGATGGTTCGTATTATTGGAAAATCGGGTAAGGCAACTAGCAGGATGGAATTTATGTAGATAACCGGCTTGAGAGACCTGATTCGCGAAGAAGGAAATTCCTCGGCCAATAATTTCACTCGTTCGTCCCTCTACTACATATATATATGTATACGCCATATATAAACCTTGTTCGATTCTCTGAAGGCGTGACGTCAGAATCCCGCGGAATAAGAGTTTACCGTTAGGCTGGCACAACGAGAGGGAGGCAGAGAGCAATCCACGGCAGAAAGTCCGTGGGAAACGCGCGCGTCGCGGAGGACGAGAGAGAGATTTACGCTAAAGTTTATATATATATATTTTTAAAAATAAATGTTTATTTTTTGTTCAGACGGTTTATTCGAAGGAGCGAAGGTGTTGTCGAATGATTGTTCAGAGCATTAAAGGTATTTTCCATCGACTTAATATTTCGAATTCCATATTTGATACGCGGAGAAAAAAAAATTCTTTGGATTAACCAAAGTCGCGACGTACGTTCGAGGCTGTTGTTTGTTTTGGTGCAAATGAAGCATTGTTTTAGTAAGCGTTTATTTCATTCCATCGACAAAAAATTTGTCGATTCAAACAAACATTTTTTGAACGTATGGCATCGCGCCTTGGTTAATCCAACCATTTATTTTTCTCAGTTTATGGCGAGAAATATTAATGAGCATTTTTTCAACTAAATTATGATTTTTGAAAATTTGTTGTAAGATTCATATTGCATTTTTGGTTATCAATTCTATTAGTCAGTTAACTCGTCCGTGAGTTCTGCTCGCTCGCCACGCGGCGAGTGAGCAGGTTCCGAAGTGCGTGACATTTTAACGATGCGATTTAACTACTCGCAAGCATATAAACGAGCCCGTAAACAAAAGTTACATTTTTTATTGCATTAAAAAAAAATCGGTCAGAAATAAAAATATTGAATTAAATTTTCAATCCAATTTATCGTCCTTATCGCAGACGATATTTTTCTTCCATAAATGAAATTAAGAAACAAAATTCTAATATTCAATTTTTAATGCAATTTGTCGATTGCATGGAAGATGATATTTTCCTTCCGTAATATACCGGAAAATATATATAAATATACTCGATAACTTCGGCGCAGTCCCTTCAACGATTTCCAAGTTCGACCCGCGATTCTCGTACAGTTTACTCGCCCTCGTCCAGCTGTGCTCTCCGGGACCGAGCGACGGCAGGGGGGGGGGGGACTTCGTAACGACAAATATCTCTCGGATGCGCGCGATGAGTGTGCCTGGCCGAGGTGGTGCCGAGTTCGTCGAAAATCGTTTTTCTAAATTTAACCGCGGCATACACAATAAATTCACGGGGCGAGTAGGTATTTCGGGTTTGCCGCCGACGGAAATACCGTTCCGAGGGGGCTCCGTGCTTTAATCTCGCTAGGCTCCTCCATCCGCAGCGTCATCGAGCTGCACGACTTCTTGGCGACGACGATCCCTGTCCCGCCCGCCGTCCCTTGCCCCGTCGGTCATCACGTTCGGAAGGAGCGAGGGAGCCGGGCGGCTCCTCGCTCTCGCAGCCAAATCGCTTCGGCCCACTGACGTCGGGGGCAGTGGCAGTGACAGCGAAACGTGAATCACTTAGCGAATCTACAATTTTCGCTGTCTCTTACCCTCTACGGAGCGCTGTCCAGGGTCGAAATAGTATCGTCGCATACACTCGAACGCAACTCGACGAGCACTTTAGACTCCGAAGAACAATCTTTAACTCGATCGAAAAACCCAATCTAGATTTTCTCCGATCAGCTGACCATTCCCGATGGTTCAATTCGTAGACATTGTGATTTCGTTTGATTTCGTTTGATTTCGTTTGATTTCGTTTGATTTCGTTCGATTTCGTTCGATTTCGTTCGATTTCGTTCGATTTCGTTCGATTTCGTTCGATTTCGTTCGATTTCGTTCGATTTCGTTCGATTTCGTTCGATTTCGTTCGATTTCGTTCGATTTCGTTCGATTTCGTTCGATTTTTTACTCTTCGAGGCATCGAATAACTTTTCCAGATGAAAACTATCTTGGAAAAGAGATCGTGATAAAATTAGTGACGATACACGAATCGACGGTTGAATTCATCTTATTGTTGATTGAAAAACAAGTATATGAACCCGGTGACACCGATTATAATTGATGTGCCAAAATTGCGAATGAAATATATTTGAATGGGATTGAAATTGGCGAGCGAAAGAAAAAACTTCGGACGAGAGTTGCAGGAAGAGAAAGAAAGAAATTGGATAAGGTGACGAGTCGGAACGGGACGGGAGAAGCTCCATTAGAGCCGTTCTACACCCGCGCCTCGGTGACTACAGCTTCTCTCGTAACTGCGAAATAAGCGACGCAATAAAGGCGTCACGTGCACGCTCGTTGTGTTTACGTCGTACTGGCTCGAGAGCCCCGGTGCTCTCGCGTGGAGTGAAAGTTTCCGCGAGGCGTGTATACTACTGCGTATAATATACCGTAAAGGATAGAGTCGGTATGAGGCTGTCCACAGTATAAAGCCAACGGCATGCATGTTGCCTCGCGCCGACGATCAGGACGACGAGTACGACGACGGCGACCAAGATTCTAGAGAGCTAGGCCAGTCGGCCCATTTCGATTCGTTGGATGCACCGACCAACGACCGTCAGCCGTGTGCCACAGCCAGCGCGCTTACATTCTCCCGGAAGTTCCGTATAATTCGACTGTTATTTTTTAACTACCAACTCCGCTTCGATTATCGAGTCGGCGAGTACCGTCAAACATGACTTACGGTCTCGGCCCTCCAGATCCGCCCCCAATTGAAATTGGACGGACTATTTCGTGCATAACAAATTATAGAGTTTACACAATTTTTTAAAACATGTTTGCATTCATTTTGCTTCCTCATAGAGGAATCTCCGTTTTTTATATTAAATGTATTTATTTGTCGAATATCTATTTAAATGTATATATTTAACATATATATATCAATATATTTCTGTATCTCATGAATGAATATGAAATGAATTTATCGGCGGAACGATTTGCCAATATCAAACTCCAGGTGTAAAATTTTTTTTCATACTGTCGTTCGAAAATAAAGTACCGACTTGGAACGTCGATTAAACCAGCCTGGACGGTAACTAACCAAAAGTGCCAGTGATTATAAATTGCATATAGAACGAAAATTACAAGTTATGATTAAATTTGTCTGCGTGCGCGGAGAAACTTCTCTTGTTGCGAATTAAAAAAAAACTGAATATAGTATCCGTAAAAAATCGAATATAGTATACCGAGTAACAGGTATAAAAAAAACTAAATAAAAAAATGTTAACAATCTATTATTCTGGACGCGGTTGCCTTTCCGCCCACCGTCCGTAACCCCGATCTCTTCTTCATCGACCCGGATTCTTTATTTCTCTCTGCCAGCGACCCTGTTCCTTTGTGCCCTTAATTTCCTCGGCAGACTCGGCACTAACAAAAAAAATAAGAATTCTCATTGTCAGTTGGGTAAGGTGAGTCGATTAGCGGAGAGTCTCGCGATGGCGTATATACTTAGTACTTTCCCATCGCCATTGTGTCACCCTCGAGGAGTCTCTCGTCCATTCCGACGCTGCCAGATAGAAGGAAAGAGAAAGAGAGGGAGAGTGCGACGACGAGTTTGGCGACGCCGACGGGTCGACGCCACCGCCCGACGTCTCTCTTCGACGACGACGTCGGAACGAGTTGCTTCGCGACGCATTACGTTACACACGTTCACGCTACGAACACAATCATCCGCGAATCACGGACTCGCGGAGAACATTCGCAATCTCGTCGTCTCTTCACTCGATAAACCCTCATTTATTTATTCATTTATTTATCCATTCATTTATCCATTCATTTACCCATTTATTTGTCCATTCATTTATCCATTTATTTATCCGTTTATTTATCCATTTATTTAGAATGTTTCATGTATTGCTCGGACGGGGTAAAAACAACAGGATTCATTTTTCTGCGCAAGGGAGCAAAAAATGTATCAATTTTTTTCGTTATCTCTTTAGAGCAAGACACGAAACATTAAAAATAAGTAAATAAATAGATGAATGAATAAACATCCTACCCTATGCCTTTATTAATTTGGAGCTCGGTATACTGTTTTAATTCTTCTACCATCGGTGGGTAAAAATAGCATCTCGCCGAATTTCGATAATCCAGCAGAGATAACAAAATTTGTATCTGATAATATTTCTTTAAAACTAAGAATCCAACTGCTCACGGACTCTGTATAATGCGCGTCCTTACCTACAGAGCGAGCAACCTCGCTACGGTGCGTCTATATTGTATGTATACCGGACGGCGATTGGAATGCGAAAAAGAGCGTGTCGGGAGAGCGAGGAGAGTTCTCGCTGTAGACGCGATTGCCTTCAAGGCGACAAGTTGCCTGGCCAATGAACCGCGGGACCCGCTTACCCCGGCACCTATGTATAAACGAATACATCCTACCAGATACTCCGACGCTATGCGCCGCACGAGAGTCTCTGCAGTACAGTAAACATAAAGACGAAACGAAGGGAGCTCGAGGGGCGTCCGCGCGACGCGAGAGAATTCAGACTCCCGTTTACAAGCGCGTGTTCTCGTTTACCGACCGAGCGACTGTTTCAATCCGGGCTGTTTCAACTATTTCCTCCCCGTTATCGTTCGTCCTCCCATTGTTTTTTTTCCGCACCTCGGAACAAAAGCTCGTTCGCCTCTTCCTTCCTGCGAACAACCTTGAGACCGTGCCGAACTCTCTTTTCGCTCGGGCTCTTCACTCGTACCGCACTTGACCCCAGCGCGTCCTTACGGATCGCTTCGATGATCTTATCGCTCTCTCGCGCCGCACACTCGCAGCGCAAACACGCACTTCTGGGGTCCATATATACATATATATGTGCACACAGCGCGGGGAGACGCATCGACCGCAACTCGACGATTGCTGCTAATTGGCGGATAGGATTGTTAATCGTATTATCGCCCTCGTAAGATCTACGGACGGATCGATCGTGCGATGGAGAATGGCATGTTTTTTACACGCACCAAAATTTTCTGAAAAATATATATATATTTAATTATATATAATAAAATTATTCAAATAGAATTATCGCGAAGAGGCTTCCGGAGCGACGAGGTAGGCAAGTTTCCCGTTCGGCTAACGGAAGTCTGATAATTCCTCGAAAACGATCTTAACGACTTCCGGTAAAGTAGAGATCGGACTGAATGGTTTATTTCGTCGAAAGTTTCGTAATTTCCTCTTCTCTTTATTTCCCGGGTATAATTCGATGACAATTGTTGTTTCGAGGGTTTTTTTGTTAATCTACGTCGCAGAGTCTCGTCGGGCTGTTGCGCTCGGTCCGACGCCTCTGTGTTTTCGCGCTCGATTATTGTGACCTTCCGGGCGCGCGGACGCCGTCACGGGTCTTCCCGGCAGTCCTCCAGCTCCCCCTCCCCCCCCCCCTCCCCTCATCCTCGCTGGTACATAATACCCATTAAATTTCAATTAACAACCGGGATTACATAATTGAGGAACGCAGGTGCGTGCTCGGGACATTCGAGGGTGCGATAAAAAAAATAAAACAATTAAATCACCGGTGTGCGTCGTCGCTGCCGCTTAGCGGTCCGTTCTCCGCGCCCGCCTCGTTCGGCTGACCGAGTGCGGGCTATGGGAACGCCGTTCGCGTTTGTCGGATTGGATATGTAAAAGTAATTCCTTTGTCGCGGTTCGCGAGCGGGATGAACTCGCGCATACGTGGCATTCTGCCTCCTGGTGAGTATGTGGGTCGAGAAATGCCGCGCCAGCTAAATATATCCACACTTCTCGGGCGCGCGTGGATTTGTGTCCGCGCGCTCAACGGCCTGTTCTCTCCTTTTCTCGTGCGGTTACGCTACTTGCTCGCGGGCTTTTGTCCCCCCCCCCCCCCCCCCCCCACCGGCAGTCTCTCGCGCTGTCTCTGTTTATCTCTTGCCATCTCGCGATCGCCACTTCCGCGACGCTGCTGAAGATTTTTAATTCTCTTCGACGAGCCGAGAAAAATATATCTCGCTCTTGGCATTCTCGAGTCGTTGATCCAAACTCGGGAAACACGCTTCAAGGTTCAATGTTTTTTTTTTTTTGCTCGTAGGACCGAAGTGTTTTTTTTTTTTTTGAGAATGTGCGTAAAGCGTATAAAGAAAGTTACAGATGTAAAAAAATTAAATTCTCTTCAACGAGCGTAGAAGAATGTATCTCATTCTTGGCATTCTTGAGTCGTAGATCCAAGCTCGAAAAACACGCTTCGGCGTTCTATGTATTTTTTTTTTCACATAGCTTCGAAGCGTATGTTTGAAAATGTGCGTAAAGCATATAAACAAAATTACAGATGTAACAAATTAAATTCGCTTCTCGGAGCATAGAAGAATATATTTCATTCTTGACAAGGCGTAGATCGAGGCTCGAAAACACGCTTCGGCGTTCAATTTTGTTGCCTCATAGAGGAAGCTATGTTTGTTTTTTTTTCACATAGCACCGAAGCGGAGCTCATGGCCAAAGTCACAATCACGCGTTTAACTTGCCTGAAGGGTATTAAACAACCAGTACACATAAAAAAATTAGAATTTGTTATTGTTATTTAAATGATTGATTATTGATGACAAATAATCATTTATAATAGTATTATTAAACTTATAAATTATATGTATTTATACTAATCATCATTATACAGGGTGTCCCATTTTAATCTTACACCTGATTTATCTCGAAAAATACGGCTCCGATCAAAAATTGAGTTTGACGAAAGTTTTATGGTTCAAAGGGGGACGTTTAAAAAAATTTTTTTTTTTACCTCAATTCAAAATGGCGGCGCTAAGATGGCTTACGTGTTTTTTTTAAACACGTCATTTCTTTGTCACTAAAAAATTTGTCGAATCAAAACCAACAACTTTTGTACGAACATTTTTTTGATAAAAATGGACCACCCTGTAATTCTTTTGTTGTTTATTCGCTGAATTGGCATGTAACTCGAAGAAAACTCATAGGTTTCGGTCTCGGCGGGGGGTTGCGAGGGTGTAATCCGTGTAAAATATGTCTCCTGACGTTTAAAAGCTGGATTATGGCGTAAAAATACGTCGCGGTGCTTCTCTCGGAAGACACGAGAAGCGACTCGTGCACGGGCTACACAAGAGCCATTGGCTTCTCGATCAGCCCCGAGGCGTTGAAAGGCGCTGCAGGATTTCACTCCTAGGTGGAACGTCGTAATTTATAACAGTCACGCACAGTATGTTACACCGACCTCGATCGTCCTATTATCCGGTGTTTTGCCGTATTGGATTGTAAATTTATTCCCCAATCATATATCTGTATATATATATATATATATATATATATATAGAAGTTTCTGATTGACGCGGGAGCGTGAATCGCCCCGAAGGTTCGTACCGCAGATTTTCGTCATCGCTTCATCTCCGCGGAATAGTACTCATTACCGTCAGTTATTACTTCGAATCTATCCAGCCGCGAAAATAATAGTTATCCTCGTCTTTTGTAAGAGAATTCGCTTCGGCCACCGAGTTTCTCGATCAAGTTTCGCAACTCGGGTATATCGAGGCTGGAAATCTCTCGCGATATTGCGATCGACTCAGCCTCTCAATCCTTCAACTCTCACCGTACCACATCCGTCGGTAAAACAGTTCTGTAAAATATACATTTTTAATTTTCATTTGTATGAATCGACCTGCCAAACCTTTAATTACCATCGTACTATAATTAAATTTTTAAAAAACATATCTTCGATTTTACCAAAGTAAAATTCTCGAAAATTGCACCGAGTCATAATGGATTACAAAGAGAGTTTAGGAAAAAAATACTGGTTTGAAAAATTCGATCTAGCAGTGAGCGAAATAGACATCGGTTAATCAGCTGAACAACCGAAATTAATTCATGACTTCGCTGAACCGAATGTCACACGCGCTATAAACGCGTAAAAATATAACGCAAAACATCGAGGACAAAAAGAAAACATTCCCATTCGTGTCTATCTAGCCTCGTTAGGACAGTTTAAGAGCCGATAAAAAAAAAGTTATGCATAACCACGTTCGATCTCGTCCGCGATTGCCCGGGGAGCAGCGTTAACGAGCTGCGACTCCCTCGCCGCTGATTAACGAGATCCATCCGCCCCTCCGGAGAAACCCTTAAAACAAAAGTGGACGAGTAAATTTTTATTTTATTTTTCAACATTTTTTGAATTAAAGAAATTAAAAAATAGAAACCCACGGCTCTAGAACACAATCGTCCAGCAGCAAAGTCTGTACGCTCGAGTTTGCACGACTCGTAACCGAGCCCAGTAGAAAGCTGCTGGGCGTCGTTGTCACGCTCGAGGATTCAGGGATTGCGCTCGTCGTTCGGTCCGCCCGTTCTCGTTGCTTCCCGCGCGGTTCGCCGTTCCGTCTGGAGTTTCCGACATCGGGAGAGGCGGAAATAAAAAATAAGGGAAAAAAAAATAAGTGCACAGTATCGAGAGAAAAAATCGAAGATGTATAAGAGTTATCAAGATGTATAAAGATGTCGAGAGCTGAGGAGCGTGTCTGCGAAGGTCGCTCGGTCGGTAACACTACCGGCCAGTAAGTAACTACCAACGCTACTCATAACTACCGGTCGCAAATCGCTCGGGGCTCTCTCGACCCGCAATCAAACACCTCGCCAGTTTACCAGCGTAAGTTATATATACATTTTTAAAAATAAATCCTCGTAACAATTATAATTATTGAAAAGTTTAGACAGATAATCATATATTAATAGAAACACGATGTCGTGCTACTCATCGAGAATTCGGAATGCAAGCATGTACAAAAAAAAGTACTTGTACTTGAGATCCTAAAAAGTACTGCAAAGTCCTTGAAATGCTAGAAGTCCTTCAAATACTACAAGTGCTTCAAGTGATACAAAGTATCTGAAGTACTATAAAGTACTTGAAGTACTATAAAGTTCCTGAAGTACTAAAAAGTACCCAGTACTTAAAGTACTGCCCAGTTCTGGTTTTTAGTGAAGTGCTACAAGTCCTTCAAGTACCACAAAGTACTTGAACTACTAAAAAGTTCTTGATCTACTATAAAGTAGTTGAACGACAATAAAGTACTTGAACTAATATAAAGTACTTGAATTACGAAAAAGTTCTCGAATTACTAAAAAGTTCTTCAATTACTAAAAAGTACCCAGTACTTAAAATACTGGCCAGTTCTGGTTTTCAGTGGACTTAGTAGCCAGCGTAAGAACGCGCGACGATTTACAGTGGCGGTGCCGTTCGGGCGTTGGTTGTGTCTCCCACAGTGAAGGGCACAGAGTCAAGAAGTAAACAACGAACACTGTCGATGGGAGAAGAAGTCTGAACAGGCGGAAATAAAAAATAATAAAAAGTATCGAGAGAAATAATCGACCAGAGGTGTAGAAAGATGTCGAGAGCTGGAGAGCGCGTGCACGAAGGCCGCTCGATCGGTAACGTCACCGAGCCGGTAACGTCGGTAAGCGCTACCAACACTGATTTTTGTAACTACCGGTCCGCCGATCGTTCACGGGTCTCTCGACCAGCAATCGAACACCGCGTGAGTTTCACTGCTCTTTATAGTGGTGTTAGCAGCCGGCGAACGAATGCACGACGATTTATAGTTGCGGTGACTCTCGGGAGTTGGCCGTGCCTCACACAGCGACGGGCACAGAAGGAAGAAGTAAGCAGCGGGCATTGTCGATGGGAGAACTCCGGCGCTCCCGTAGTAACGGGCGGCGCGGCAGCGGGGGGGGGGGGGGACAGGGACTTTCCTCGCTCACACGTGTCGATACTTCGATGCCATTATAGTACGCGGTAGTATATAATATACACAGCGGAGAGAGCGTTAAAAGTAAAGCTTATCCGTCTCTCCGAGTGTATCGGTGGCGAGAGCTCGACGAAGCGAGGCAACGATAAATAATTCTACCGCTATCCATCTATGTTATTCTGCGGGTTATCTCATTCGCAATCTCTCTCTCTCTCGACTATCGTACGCCCGCTTTGTTTGTAAAACCTCGGGAGTGTTTACTTCGCGCCAATTACTCTTTGCACGCGAGTTTCGAGCAGATAAATATTTTACTTCATTCTTCGACTATGTATTTTGGATGGACGTTGGGAGGGTTGACCATGTACTCGAGTAAAGATTTTTTTCAATTTTTTTTTTTTTTTTTTTTTTTTTTTTTTTTTTTTTTTTTTTTTTTTTATTTTTCTCTTTTACGATCTACGTATTTTTTTGTTTGGTGATTTCGCAGATTTTTCTTTTACTTTTTGTATTTTTATTGTTATTCTTTGTTTTGTAACGGGTCGATAAATATTTTTTTTAATGCTCGACGATATATTTTAGATGGAGATTGAGACGGTTGACGGTGCATTCGCGTAAAGATTTTTTTATTTTTGTCATTATTATTATTTTTTAACGGGGCCGCGATAGCGTTTCGTGAGAGGTTGACAACGCTGTTTTTTTTGCTCTTCTGGCAGTGACAAAACACTGGGCAGCGCGGTTCTTCTCGTGTTTCGGGATATTATGTACATTTCGGAGATTTATCTCTTTCGCACGAGCGCCCCAGACAGATGTCCCATCTACCCATCGCCCCGAGAGAGGAATTTTCGCTGTTGCGAGGAATCCGCTCCTGATGCGATTCCGAGTTTTCGCGACCACGTTATTTTTCGTTTTTTTTTTTTACTTTTTTATCCACTTCCGTTCCGTTTAATCTCAATATATTTTTGCTCTCCTCGGCTCGTCCGCCACGTGCATTCTTTCGCGCTGTCTTTTCGGTGCCTCCGGAGTTTTCAGGGGGTCCTGGCCGGCGATACTTAATCCTCCCTTCGGTCGTCCAACCTCCACAGGAAATCAATAGAGAGACTGCCGCAGCAACCGGTCTCTGAAAGGGGCAAAAGTAAATAAAAAAAATAAATACGGCCCGCTTACTTTATACAGCACCACGGCATATTAAGAAAATAATAAATTGTGCGAGTATCGTTGCGAATGTCCAAGACAAACTTTATTATGTACGTTAACTGTGGATCGGGCAAGTTTTTTTTTCGCCGTTGGTTGGCTCGCCTCTGCAAAGAGCTGTGCGCGCTCTCTACGATCCAGCAAGTTGATTGGTTTAACCCTTCGAGTACGGGGCACTTTTTTGTCGAGAGCAAACGTCCGTGCCTTCTTTTAAGGAGGGAGTCTCGCTGCGCGCTGACTTCGCATAAGTTCGACAACAATACGAGAAAATTGCAAGTACTTCTTGATGGTGTCAAAATCTGAAAAAATCATGTATACTAAAGCTACTGAGAAGATTAATTTTGCATAATAATAATTGCAAAATGTTATTAACAAATTCATCAAAAAAATTAATTGGTTAACAAATTACTCGGCAACACAACTTTTTTTTTTTATGAAAATGATTCGTTTATTTTTCTGAATACGTATGAATTTTTTCAGATTTTTAAGTAATCGTTGATTTTTTATTTTTTTTTATAGAA
>JAPYZD010006919.1:0-11894 GCA_030522725.1 Ichneumoninae sp. B BG-2022a
CTCCTCGGTGCGCGACACCTCGGCCCGACGATTGCATTAGTTCTGTAATTATTCGACGGATCTAACGACAAAGAATCCCCCTTAATTGCTTTTGAGACCTACGCAAACAATATTTTAACTGTATTATAGTCGGGAGTAGTTAGATGTCTTTTCGAAAAATGGAAAAATGTAAGCAAAGTACTTACGAATCTCGCTCCATAAAATGTATGAGACTAAGGTAAACCATATGAGCCAAGTAGAATTACTGCAAAAACAAGTGATTTGACGTGTATTAGTTTTACCATTTTTTAACGAAAGATGTTTGTAAGTACTTGACGTACACTTTTGCTTTTCTGACAAACTAGTTTTTGTGATACAGAATTTCTCTTCGAAAATATCATGTAATCCTGCTTGCTAAGAAAATAGACATCAATTACTTGAAAAAAAAAATCTTTTTGAAAACACTAGAAACGTGTTATAATCAAAGCCACCTGGAAATACGGTAGAAGATCGGATAAACTTGTGTGTCGAGAGCCAGCACGATCAGATAAGTCAACTCTTTCACTACCTGCACAAGAACCTAGCTTTTGAGTAAACTTTCGGGAAGGCAAAACATTACCCGGAAAGGTTGAAAACCTACGACTCGCGACTGCACGAGATCTATGCAGGGAAGTCTTAACGTCGGTATTTCGAATGTCCGAGCGAATTAAGCCAAGCACCAAGAGATAAATTGTAAAAAAACAACGTTCGCGAATACCACCCTTAAAAGATTAGAACAGAACATTTAAAAAATATTCTCTTTTATTTTCGAGCAGACTTCTGCCATGCTCCGAAAACTGTACCATTAGAAAATATACATAAAAACTCAATAACGACAGCTTTTTATACAAAAACCGTATTTTTTGCTGTGTATATAACTGGCTAGTGAAAGATATCGAGATTCAACGCACGCCCCCGGCGAAAAAGCAACATCGAAACCACTTTAAAAGACCTCGCCTCTTGTTTCAAAATATTGATCGAATAAAAATAGACTGCAGTTTCAAATATAAAGTGTCCCAATTATTCCCAATTAATCCTGTAGGGGAGAGCGGGGCGAAATGGGGTTTTTGGACAAAACTAAATTTTCCAATCATTTTTGGGTCGGACAAGGTGACAAAACTGGGCAGAAAAGCCTGATTTATCCGATAGGGCGAATTCCGGCATCCAAAACTTATTGGAAAATTGTGTTTTGCCCAAAACCCCGTTTTGCCCCGTTGCCCTATTTTGCCCCGCTCTACCCTACAATGTGTAAGCTGATCATGAGCTTTCGGTGTTGGAAAGTGACGGATTAAGCTACACTTGTACCAGTGAAAATGATACCTTTGGAGTCTTAAGTTTACGGTTCACGGACTAAGTCTTAAGTCTACGTTTACGGTGTTCGAGCATGACCTACCATTGTCAGCATTCTCGCTATCGGTCTAGGATACCTTCAGCCCGTACTGGTATAATGTCTCCCGCCTACATGGGTTGCGCCTCCCGAGGCAATAATGCCATCCTCCCATCCCACCTATTTCGTTCGGCAAGAATACGTCATCGCTTACATGTTGCACGTGCACTTTGCAGGTGCAGAACCGTCCTTAGCCACGTAAGTCTGCAACACAAGACCATTAGCTAGCGCAGGCTTAGGACGGCTCGTATAAAGTGCAGACATTTCAACCCAGTTGATGATAATGCCCAGTCATTTTTTTTCAAAAAAAGTAAAAATTGTAAATCACGTAATTAATTTCTTCTTTTCTTCTAAGAAATAAAATTTTGGCCAGAATAATGAAGTTGATGCACCAGTGAAACAATACCGTGCAAATTTAATCTGCATTATTGATGTCTCATTTTTGAAGTAATTCACAAAGCATCCTTTATGAGAAAGTTCCTTAACTAATTTTGGGTCTCTCGGAGAAGTAGCTATATTCGTTGTTATAAAGATTGCTGAGAAAGGGAAATGACTGCAAAGAAACAAACCCAGTTTTGTAAAATATATTTAAAATTAATCAAACTAATGGGTTATGGTGGCTCGTGCGCTTTGCGCCCTCACAACCGTTGTCACTCGCATAGAAACTCACATAGAAATTCACATACAAACTCACATAGAAACGCACATAGAAATTCACATAGAAACTCCCTTAGAACCTCACAGACCTTCAGAACACTCACATTGCGTCTATTCGTGACAGTCCACAATTATTAAATAAAAATAAAATAAAATTACTTTCTTATAGATTAACTTTTTTATAATTTTTCTTCTTTTTTAATAAATAAAATTCTACGAAAATTTATTCAACAAATAAATTTCCTACGAGTAGAAAATTTAATGTTAAATCATTTTTCTACTCGTAACGTAAGGCTGCGCGTGTCTATGCCCATGTCTACGACAGTGCTCTTGTACTTTATTAATTATTAATAAGTACATATTCGATTCCAAGCCAGCCATGTATGGTTTAATTATCTTTCGAGTTCGAGGCAAACTTCCACACAATTATTAAATAAAAATAAAATAAAATTACTTTCTTATAGATTAATTTTTTAATAATTTTTCTTCTTTTTTAATAAATAAAATTCTACGAAAATTTATTCAACAAATAAATTTCCTACGAGTAGAAAATTTAATGTTGAATCATTTTTCTACTCGTAACGTAAGGCTGCGCGTGTCTATGCCCATGTCTGCGATAGTGCTCTTGTACTTTATTAATTATTAATAAGTACATATTCGATTCCAAGCCAGCCATGTATGGTTTAATTATCGTTCGAGTTCGAGGCAAACTTCCAACCTTTGACATTACCGTTCGCCATCGTTTGTCACTCGTCTTTCTCCCTTCAATCTCATCTCTCCGCTCTCCACGTGGCTGTCGCGAACCTTTCGCCTCAAGATCGCTTGCTCCGATTGCCCCGACAATTCCAATCGATAGCTCTCGTTACTAAATAACTATCGAGAGTATCGATAAATGGTTAAGCGACTTTGCGAGAAGTTCAAAAAACTATCTCAACCAGCCGGTAACGCGATAGAGTGCATATTTGTTCAGAAGTCGTCTCTCCTGACGGTCGGATAGCATATTCGGTAGCCGGTATGTGCACTTACTCACTTTCATTTACATGTGCATACAAGGCAGCCGTTGGGCGCGCGTACGTAAAAAATTCGGCGATGAATTTTTATTTCTTCCTTCCTTTCGTCTATGTAGACTTGAGACAGTGGGCACGGGTAGGCAATCGTATAGCGGATGCAGAGCATATTTGTCTAGGGCGCCCTAGAGTATTTTCGCAAAGGAAATAAAAACGAGAATGCGAGCCCGGCGCAACTGTGGCAACGTGCCAGACCGAGCGGGGAATGCGCACGCGCACCGTTAGCTCTCCGTCGTTCCGTTTCTCCAAAGCATCGCGAACCGTAAATTGAATCGAATGTTAGCGTTCTCGGATAAATCCGTGACATATATATTGCTCGCTCCGTGACGAGAGTGATTCGAAGATATTGCCGCTCTCGATGAAAGTTTGCTTATACATAAATCGATCTGTTACGTATGTCTGGTCCAGTTGCTGACTTTACGCGCGCAAGATTTAAACTGCAGAGCCTGAATTATTGAAATAATTCGGAGTGCATCATCATCGCTTCGAATGAAAAAAATGCGTTGTACAAGTTTTCGAACAGATATCTGTCTCGTGTTGGAATCAACGAGACAAATGCAAAGTGATTCGTACTTTCGATACTTGCACCCGAATCGATCGGACTCCAGTAGAGAAAAACTATGGTCCAACTAAAATCCGCCTCGCTGCATGGACAGTTTATCTGATGGGATTTTATTTCAGGGAGAATAAAGACATCTTCCTAAACAACTACTAATATAAAGCGAGGTACCTTCGGGAAATTGGCCTTTTTATACAAGAGAAAATTACTTCCACTCATCTGCATATTATACACAGTAAAAAAATAATTTCGTAAAATCGGAATACGAAGTTTGGTAAAAATAATTTTACGAAGAAATCTGCCTCGCAACAACTAATAATATAAATGGAGGTAATCTTTGGAAAATTAACCTATTTATACAAGAGGAAATTACTTCCACTCGTCTGCGTATTATATATAGTAAAAAATTATTTTGTAAAATCGGAATACGAAGTTTGGTAAAAATAATTTTATGAAGAAATCTGCCTCGCAACAACTAATAATATAAATGGAGGTATTTTGGGAAAATTGGCCTTTTTATACAAGAGAAAATTACTTTCACTCGTCTGCGTATTATATACAGTAAAAAATTATTTCGTGAAATCGGAATACGAAGTTTGTTAAAAATAATTTTACGAAGACATCTGCCTCGCAACCACTAATAATATAAATCGCGGTATCTTTGGAAAATTAACCTATTTATACAAGAGGAAATTACTTTCACTCATCTGTATATTATACACAGTAAAAAAATAATTTCCTAAAATCGGAATACAACATTTCGTAAAAATACTCTGTAGATGCCACACGATGGCGATCTTCCTGCCACGTCCTTCGAGAGCGATTTAAAAACAGCAATTTAAATGTCTGTTGGAAAAAGCTATCGTTTGGTACGACGTTCAGCTAACAAGTATCCAGGATCCTCTTGGGACGAATCAGTCGAGTTATCGTGGAGAACGGCGTGCGGGAACGTCTGGCGCGCCCCGCAAATGTTTTCGTACAAAAGTGTAAATTTGAACAGCCGATCTTCGCCGCTCTTACACAATTATCGGAGAATACATTATCGACCCACACTCAACCATGCAAGCGAGTCCTTTCACCAGACGATCCCGAGTCGATCGTCGATTCCTCTTCTCTCGTGTCCCGGCTATTCGAAGGGAGCGCGAGTCAGCTCGCTCTTCGTCAAAGTTGTACTCTGTCGAGCCAGGCGATTCATATCGACGATTTCAGTGTCGTAGCCAATACCCTGCTGCTGGTGTCGTCGGCCGTAAGTCCTGATGTCTCACGGCTGTTAATCACAGGGGGGGGAGTGAGCTTCACTCAAACTTAAATTGATAAGCTACCTAACATTACTAGGGGAGAGCGGGGCAAAATGGGACTGTGGGGCAAAACGGGACAGTGAGGGTAAAACTCAATTTTCCAATAATTTTTGGATGCCCCATTTTGTCCCAACGATAGGGTAAAAGTGGTGACGATGGGCCACCTCGATTAACACGTAAATCAATGGTATATGGACTGGGCCATATTCCCCACTTTTACCCTACATCCGATTTTTCAACCCCGTTTTGCCCCGCTCTACTCTACAAGTTTGCTGCGTCTTTATATTGCAAGCTGTAAATACATCAGTTCCGATTGTAGAGTCAATGGTAGAACATCGCGATGTCTCAAAAAAGGAAAAAGTCGTATATTGTAAGTGGTGTGTTATTTTGTAAACATATAATAGTAGTACAAGTTAGCATTGAGTATGTTATCCGTGTTACCCGAGTTTTTTACACTGATAAAAAAGTGCAGTTGAATGAACTAAGATTCGAGCAGGGACGTTCAAATAAACATTTTGTTGGTCGAACAAAATATTCGAATGATTCAAACATATTTTGGTGAAATCACCCAACAAATTATTGACCTAACCAATTTTTTAGCTGTACCAACAACATATTTAGTTGAACGTCTCTGCCCGAATCTTGATTGATTCAACCGTATTTTTTTATCAGTGTATTCTTAACAGCCGCGAAAGAGATCAAAATTCCGGATGATCCATTTGTGTGTCATACAAAATATGACACATAAATGAAGTAACACTAACGATCCTTGGAATATAGATTGTTGTGAGTACATATATGCATTGCCAATAGGCCATCGACCCAAGTCCTCCAGCCACACGTGTCTTTCCTCATTTTTTCCTTGTTATAGGTTTGTGGTTCGCCCATTGCGGCCGCCACAGCCACGTTGTATTTTCCGTGATACCGCGGTGGTTTATTGCGACATATGAAATGTATAATAATACGCTTCATACGATGCAGAGCGAAAGAGTAACAATGTACGATGTCGAAGCTCGTGAGCATTTCTTGCCTGCGACAATCGAAAATAACGATCAGAAATTGAGCAATGGATATATTACATGAGATACAAGAGAAGATACGCTCGATACGGATGTTATATCGACGCGATGTTTTATCTTGACCGAAAGGTTTTCGAAAGAAAGAGCGGGACATTACACGGAGACACTTTATTCCTCGGTGCCGTACGGTGGAGGATATCAAAAAGGCACTCGAGAGGGGCTCCCCGGTGTTCGAAGGAGGGCGAGGGAGGGTGGAGGTTCGGGAGGTATCACGGTAGGAATGTTTGGAGGGTTGAAGACGGCGGGGCAGGATAGAATGTCGGCCAGAATTTCTCACTTCACCGATCAACATACGAGTTGGCATACTCTTGGGTATACCAGTGTACACCATCGATCGTGAACGGAGTGCTCGGTCAGCTGCGTATGCTGGTTCTCCACGGAGATACGGACAAGCACCTGCTTATCATAAAAATAAAACTACTAAAAATATAATAAAATTATCGATGAAGTACCGTGAAAATTATTTTATTTTTCATTGTAGTGTAGAGCGGGCCAAAATTGGGCAACGGGGCAAAGCGGGGTTTTGGGCAAATTCCATTTTCCAATAATTTTCCAATAATTTTCCAATAATTATCCAATAATTTTCCAATAATTTTCCAATAATTTTTCAATAATTTTCCAATAATTTTCCAATTATTTTCCAATAATTTTTTGATGCCCGAATTCGCCTTATCGGATACGTCAGGCTTTTCTGCCGAGTTTTGCCACCTTGTCCAATCCAAAAATGATTGGAAACTTCAGTTTTGCCCAAAAACCTCGTTTTGCCCCGTTGCCTCATTTTGCCCCGCTCTCCTCTATATCCATTCGTAATTTCACGTGGTCCATAAAGGTACCTCTTTCGAGATGGTACTGCGTTGAGATGGTATTGACGATGGCAAAACCTGGAAAACCGGGAAATGTCAGGCGCTCTGATGGGACCTGGAAAAGTCAGGGAATTTTTTTTCAAACCCTGGACATTTTTTGAATCTGATGTTTTTCGTTCAATTCCGTGCCGCATGACGTCTACATTTTTCATGTCAGCAAACTTATCGACTATATAGAGCATATGTATGATTATCTCGTGATATTTATTTTTATGGAAACTTTTAATATTTTGAACCGAGTGTAATATATTAATGGTCATTATATTATGGTTTTGTGGGAACTTTTAATACTTTGAACCGAATTTAATATATTAATGGTCATTATATTATGGTTTTGTGGGAACTTTTAATATTTTGAACCGTCTTTAATATATGAATGGTCATTATGTATTATATTTTACGTTATTTTTAATTGTCCTTTCCAACCCCGACCGATAATCTGGAAAAATTACATTTTTCCTCTGGAAAACCGGGAGAAGTCAGGGAATTCCAGTCGGAGAATTTCGCAGCAACCACGGTCGAGCTGCTGCAGCTTCTCTTGATACCAGAGGGAACAAAGCTAGATATGCGACGATAGCGCAGGTGCTCCAGTGTGGAAACTCAATTCGCATCTCGCGACAATTTACTCGGCGCCAGACTCTCGGTGAATTAACACCAGTGCGAATTATCGATTGCATCGCATGACATTTTATAATCAGTTCGAATTCCTTACGTGCGAAACGCGAACGCGAAGAGCGAGAGTGACGGCGACTGCAGGTGACGCTGACGACGGTGAGAAAGCGGAGTGGGAAAGCCATGCTCGCGACACAGACGCTACAGTTGTGGCCACAAAAACAATCGTCCAACTTAGGTGATTGTCTGTCATGACAAGAGAAGGATCAACTACGCAGCCTTTTCCGTGCGCGGTCCGCTCTCCTGCCTCAATTTCGGCCAAACTGCAAGCCCGCTTTCCAACTGCTCTGCCTCCTCGACCCCGTCACGAATGTAATTAGTTCACCGCCAATTTCGCGCTCCGCTCGAAGCGTTGTACTAAGCATACCATACAAACTCTACGCTGGTACACGGCGGTGTATAGCATATGAGATAAGTTGCTAAGGGATGGATCGCGGATAATACGGTGCACGCTTAGTTATTGCATGAATCTTGGCAGACATCGGTTGAGCGTGTCCGATTAATGACTGAGTGACTGAGTTGCATGTAGGACAGCACGGACCTGTAACAATTTATCGTACACCGAGAAAAAGGTTTGGTAATATCAAAACGAGCTGCGGTTGCGGGTGGCGAAAGAAATAGTTGGTCGGTTGAAAGAAATATTTAGTGGATTGAACGAATATTCAGTTGATTGAACGAATATTCAGTTGATTCAACGAATATTTAGTTGATTGAACGAATATTCAGTTGATTCAACGAATATTTAGTTGATTGAACGAATATTAATATTTAGTACTTTGACCGAATATTTAGTTGCTTCAACAAATAGTTACATGGATTTATCAATATATTGTTGCGAACGAAATAAATACAAACAGGGAATGACATCTGCATATTCTGCAAATTGTGTCCTTGACGAGACAGTCCGGTAGTAGGGGAGAGCGGGACAAAATGGGGCAACGGGGCAAAACGGGGTTTTTTGGCAAAACTAAATTTTCCAATCATTTTTGGATCGGACAAGGTGGCAAAACTGGGCAGAAAAGCCCGATGTATCCGATAGGGCGAATTCGGGCATCCAAAAATGGGGTTTTGCCCAAAAGTCCCGTTTTGCCCCGTTGCCCCATTTTGCCCCGCTCTACCCTATCTGTCTGGTATAAAAGCCGGTAGCTTTTCGTTTGCACGATTCGATTCATCCAGCACATTCGTTCTTTCACAAACGCCAACGTGCGGATTGGTTTTCCTTTATATTTTTAAACCTACAACTCATGTAACGTTTCTTCTACCTTCTGACTCGTGAGTGGGGTACATATGTACCCCACGCGGTTCTTCTACTCGAAAATCTATTTTTATTCATCGTGAATGCGTTGGAAATACGTGCTTTTATACGGTAAGACTAGAAATTAAGTTGGCACTTTTATTTATTTGTATTTGGAAAAACTCAATGATAACGCAAACAAAATTGTTTTTGCATGGATTTTGGCATTTATGATTTATTTTTTTTATAGAACAAAAATCAACGATTACTTAAAAATCAGAAAAAATTCATACGTATTCAGAAAAATAAACGAATCATTTTGATAAAAAAACGTTTTGTTGCCGGGTAATTTGTTAACCAATTAATTTTCTGATAAATTTGTTAATAACATTTTGCAATTATTATTATGCAAAATTAATCTTCTCAGTACCTTTAGTATACATGATTTTTTCAGATTTTTCACCATCAAGAAGTACTTGCAATTTTCTCTTATTATTGTCGAACTTATGCGAAGTCAGCGCGCAGCGAGCTTCCCTCCTTAAAATGCGAGAGCTGCGTAGAAGCGTCATAAACTGGGCCTCTTACCTTAGTTTGCATGCATTTCCGACACTCTGAATCCCTACAAACTATTGCCGCAGAGAACAAACTTTCCCTACACTGATAAAAAAATACGATTGAATCAACTAAGATTCGTACAGGGACGTTCAACTAAATATTTTGTTGGTACACCTAAAAAATTGGTTAGTTCAACAATTTATTGGGTGATTCCACCGAAATATTGTAGAGTCATTAAAATATTTTGTTCGACCAACTAAATATTTATTTGAACGTTCCTGCCCGAATCTTAGTTGATTCAACTGTACTTTTTTATCAGTGTATAAATTCTCGCCCAACAAAATCAATCGAAGCTTCATTTCGGGTTTCCTCGATTGCATCTCGCCATACACAACACGCGATTTATTGAAGTTGTACAATAGTTCGTATTCGAGCAAAACCTGATTTCTAGCTGAGCTCCTTGCCCGAAGGTTCGTATTCCAACAAAACCGGATTTCTAGCCGATCTAGCTGCCCGAAGCATTGAGTTCTTATCACGTGAATAAGTGTGATGATTACTGCAACGAGTAAAGTGGAACGAACTCGACGGAACGAATATAAGCGCACCAAGACGCGGTATTTCATTATCTACTACCACCAGCGGGGCCGTACAATCGAGTGAGATATATATGAAACTATAATGAGCTGGTACGAAAAAAATGGGTGAGATGGAGAGAACGAAGAATCCGGTCATGCCACTTTTCCGGGAGACGCGTGTCGTGCTCCTGTCGGCCTTGGAATCAACTACTCATCACCTTCGCATCTCACTCACACCTTCCCCTTTAACATCCTCGCGTTCCTCGAGTAAGTCTTCCCGAGAGAAGACTGTGCACGGGCGAACGCGAAATGAACGGCAGCAGCAGCAGTAAATGAACTTGGATCGGAAAAATTATGAGGTCGAAATTCGATCGGTACCGAATTTAGTATAGTATAGTTTAGTAGTTAGTTTGACAGGCCAAAGTCAAACTGTTGAAATGCCCGCGTAACGGAGAAAGACGAAAAAGTTTGGACCGAAGAGTTTCCGCAGATTTAAGGAAGCAACGTATTCACTTCGGCAAACCGTATTCGGTTTGCCGAAGCTCGGAGTCCGGCCGACTCTTGGCTGTAAGGTGGTTGCAAGTTGGCAGCTAACGATCGGATCTTGATTATGGCCCAGTATTTAACGTAACGTCGATTAATAACTGTGCCGACATTGTGGTCCATCGCTGGTGCATGTTGGTTGCCAGAGTTTAGCTGACACTGGCGTATCTGCGTTAGGATAGGTGTGAGTCGAAGTTCTACGACGATATCGAGCCGACTTTGGCCCAGAGCGAGTACCTCTCGTTCTTCAGCCCGTGGTAAAAAAATTAAACAAGTTATAAATATATAAATTCTAATAATATAGTCTGGAAATATATATATATATATTTTAAAGTTTTAAAGCTCATGCAAATAGACACAACTTTAAGTTCATGTAACACGGAATCCATGTGGAAAAAAAATGATTAGAAATTCTTTTAAAAGTGTCTTATTCATCGCAATAATACTTGTGATTTTTAATTCCAAAAGTAGAAGAGTCGCTGCGTGACGTATTCCCTTAAGAGTTATGGGCTCCGTTACTCCCCTTTTCAAACTTTTTCTTCATCCGTTTGCCGCCGATTCGACTCTCGACTCCGGAGCAACGTCGTACCTTGCTAGGTGTCATTCTATACCTCTAACTGGGTTCTCGTCCATCGTTTTCACTTAGGGGACTTCGATCTCCAGAATCGAACCTGCTACAGCCTTTTGGTTTACCCCACTAAGGCCCTTTCCTTTTGGAGCCCAAAAACCGATAAACCCGTAGGTAAAGAACGTTTAATTAATTCTTTACGCGTGTTGAAGTATTGTTTTTTTTATAACGCGGAAGAAAATTTGTACGAACATCCGTATTGTTTTGTACTTACAAAAAAGGCATGGTTTGTACTTACAAGAGGGCATAAATTAATAATCATTATAGACATGCAGTATACGAATAACTAATCGTTGGCGTATGATGCAAAAAATACTCAAATCTGGCATTACGCATATACGTATTATCGATGTACATAAGTTAACCCTTTGCAAGTCACCCGCCCGAAACCGTACCGAAACGGAACCAACGAAAGCGGAGTGGGGGCCACGCGTTGCTACGGTAGCGCCTAAGAGCGCCTTATGAAGGATTACGAATACATAAGCGTTTATAGCAAACGTACTTTATTTGGTCTAATTTGGTCCAAACTGTACAAAAATTTTAATATGAAAACCTTTAGTCAACGATTTTTATAAAACTCATACGAATAACTGAACTTTGCAACATTGCAAAACGAAGAATTTACTTTGACGAAGCCACATACGACCGACCAACGTTTGATGGACCTTTAAATTCCCTTGCCTAATTTCGCTTCACCCTATATGTGATTTTAACTGGCATAATATACACCTACATAATTTTTATACCATGTCTGTAACG
>JAPYZD010006921.1:0-15528 GCA_030522725.1 Ichneumoninae sp. B BG-2022a
CACACACATACATCCGGACGCCAGCTAAAAATCATATTTCTCGACGTTTTAGACTATTTTAAGTATTCTGACATTAAAATCTCAATTTTTTTTTTACGAGAACAAAGCTTCCTCTATGAGGAAGCAAAATGCTTGAGATATAAAATCGAAGAGAGAGAAAGACCGAGGAAAAAGTCATGGAAGGGCATTATATATAATCTCGCTGCGCGACGAAAGTTTCGAATTCCAGCCGCCAGAGTACACACGACGACGTCGACGATCGTTATGATTATACTCGCCGCATATACATATATGTCTATATTTTATACACATATATGACGATGAGTATAACGTCGTCGATGCCAGAGCCGAACGAGAACGCGGGCTAATTACAAGTTATGAATCAGGGCCAGTGCACCGAAGCGCGTTGCACCGAGAATGTTTATCGCTTCGGTACATCCTGTATAACCGAGATCCTCCGAGCTTCGGACTTCAGGCGAGATTAATGTGAATTCCATAGTGTTTTTTTTTTTATTATTTATTATTATTTCTTTTTTTTCGCAGTTCAGCGGTATCGGACCAATGATCTTGGTCCGCTCGTTTCTGCGCTTGATCCTTATCCCACTCGGTGGAATTAGACTCGAGCTTGAATGATCTATGAACGGAGAAATCGCACAAACGCGAGTCTCGATCGTCTAAAGCTTACAGCCGATTTTTTACGATTTCTGCTTCCTCATAGAGGAAGCTATATGTTCGGGAAAAAAAATTAGCGATTTTAATGTCAGCGTACTAGAACTTGTCGAAAACATCGAGAAATGTGATTTTTAGCTGGCGTCCGAATGTATGTGTGTATGTGTATGTGACAGACTTGCATCATTTAGGATGACTATAACTCGGAAACGGCTTGAGATAGCGGGTTGAAATTGTATAGGGGAGACCGGGGACAAAAGTAACACGGGTCAATTGTAACATCGTAATTTGTAATGACGTAAATCTTGACGGTTTTAATTTTACGAGATGTAGACATTTTTTATGCAATGAAAAAAGGTGCAAAGTAATTTGCACGTGGTTTCTTATACTTCCATTTTTTTTAATAATAAAAAGGATTGAAAATCGGAATTTTCATGTCGCTTTCTTATAATGGACCTTTATTTTTTTTGTTGTGAACATTGTATTTGAATTATAGCTTCCTGCATGAGGAAGCTAAAATCGAACAACGAAATTTATCATAGAGGAAATTACGCGCAAAACCGTAAAAAATGACGACATAATTGTGCAAATCCCTTTGCATGTTTTTATTTTTATTTTTTTAAGCATGAGTCTGAAATCGAATAGGTCGTCGACCGGGAAGCGCGGACCCTACCGAGTGACCGTGGCAGGCTCGACCGCGACGATACAATAATAGTCCATCGACGAGGGACCAACTCTCGCGACAGAAATGTTTAGTTTGGACGATTGCATAACGCCGAACGCTTTAGCACGTCCATTGCTCGTCCCGATGTAGGTGTAATGGTCGACGCTGACGTGGGTTACCAGCGAGTGGATTGCGTCTAACTTGCAGAAGGTATTATCTCAGTGGGACAGCGACGGCGGCGATATCTCGAGGACACGGACTAGTTGTGCTGATAAATAAAAACCCACCGATGTGTGACAATTATCATTGTCACACATTTTTTGCACACGGACGATTAGCTAATCGAAACAAATGCGTCGGTTTCGGTTGCATGACTCAAGGATTCTTCGGTCGATTTGTCATAACACGAAGAAAGGTTCAAAATATATCAATTATTAAAAACAATGAGTAAATAAAAAATCACGTTCAATAATCAAAAAATTTCGACAATCACATGTTTGGAAGTGGCTTGGGTGGAATTTTACGCACAAAATGATTCGAGCTTTCGAACCAACGCCCGAACCTTGCATATTCTCGCCCATTTACTGAATATCAATATTTTTTGAGTAAAAAAAATTCGACAATCGAATGTTTGGATGGGTGGCTCGGGTGGAGTGGAGGGCATAAAATCAGCCGATATTTCGAACCGGCTTCCGAGCCTTGCACAGGCTCGTCCATTTACCGATTGACTGTCAATAATTGTGTAATAAAAAAAATTACGATTAATAAAAAAAAAATCGACAATCGAAAATTTGGAGGTGGCTCGGATTGAACAGTCGCGCATAAAATCAGCCTGTATTTCGAAGCAGCATCCCAGCATCCCGCCCATTTACCGACTGAGTGTCATACATTTTTTTTATAAAACAGACATTTACGATTAATAAAACAAAGTTTGACGATTAATAAAACGAAATTTACAATAAAAAAAAAAACAAAACAAAAATCGCCAATCGAATGTTTGCAGATGACTCGGTAGAAATAGTCGTGAATAAAGTCAGTCGATATTTCGAGGCAGCATCCGAGCCTTCCATAGGTTCGCCGCGATGACTCATTGGAATCGTCGCCCGCTCGCACTTCGGAGCGTTTCCTTCCCTCAGCAAAATGAGTCTCTCCCAGTGGCGTGGAAACTAGCGGATAGATACACGCGATGTTTGCTCAGACGAAAAGTACATATTCAAACGTTTTTCGCACGATCGCTCAGCCGGTAACTGGCAAAACGAACCGAGGAAGACAGGCGACAATGCACGGAGCGCAGTGCGCCACTCTAATGAGCGACCCATTTGTTTCGAGAGGCCCGACACCGAGCTCGAACTCCTTTGTGCGTTCGGATTTCCCTCGTCTCAGCTTCCACACCTTCTCCCCCCCCCCCCCCCCCCCCCCCCCCCCGCCCTCCGACATTATTATCGGCGACACCCTCGTCCCTCGCGAATGCGCTCTATTTCGTACGCGAGAAATCTCATGGTACAGGCTCGTGAGTATCAACGGAACTCTCGATTCTCAGCTTGCATCCCATCTTTTCATATTAACACCGCATTAATTTATGCTTGTTTTTTTTTCTTATTTTTTCTTCACTCTCGTGAGAAGCCCCACTTCGGCTGGCGAAACCTTTTATTCCTGTGTGTATCGTGTATCACACTTGTGAATAATTTCCGGCCTAATTGTATCATAACGTTGGGTATCGAAAATATAATAATAACAATAGGTGTTTTAGGTGACTCTTTGGTGCTGTTTATACGCTCGGTTACCAAACGCGGATGTGTGGATGTGCACGTGTAAAGGGGTATTTTGTGTAAAGCGACGTGCATAACTCGTACACGGACGAATGCTCCGGTGATCCGATTAGGGGAAGCCCCGTGTCTCTCTTCTCTCGGCGCGTACACGCGCGGTTCCACCCAGGAGCTCCGGTGAAGAAGCGGCATCGAGTTAAAGGGCTGGACAGGGAAAGCCGATAAGAGTACCGACCATCTCTCGCTCCCTCGGCTCGCGCGGTTTACCCGGAACTCGTCGAAACTCCTCGGTCTTAGATAACTTTGCTGGTAGGGGAGAGCGGGGCAAAATGGGGCAAAACGGGGTTTTTGGGGAAAACGGAATTTTAGAATCATTTTTGGATCGGACAAGGTGGCAAAACTGGGCAGAAAAGCCTGATGTATCCGATAGGGTGAATTCGGACATCAAAAAATGATTGGAAAATTTAGTTTTGCGCAAAAACCCCGTTTTGCCCCGTTACCCTATTCTGCCCCGCTCTACCCTACGCGCGAAACAAAATTAATAATATATTGTATATAATTATAATATTTCTTTATATTATAATTATAGTGGTTGAATTTTGGGGGACCGATTTATGCATAAAAAGAAGAAAAGTAAGGTATTTTTTTCTTTTATTTTCAAATTATTTGACAATTCACCGACCAAGGTATACCGTATTCCAAGGTGTACATATTCGCGAGAGATAGTCGGCGAAACTCCTTGGGCTGAAATTAATTTGTTGATACTAATACCTTTTTTTCTTCAAGTGTCCAACTGTTCGACCTTTCCCTCGTTACCCATTCTTACCAATCCATATATTCGGCAAACAAAAATAATATTATATTGTGTACAATTACAATTTTTTAAAAATATAATAAGTGCGATAATGAAAAATTATGAGACCAGTTCGTGCATAAAATAAGATTAATAATTTTCTATATTACGTTTTTTTTTTCAAAATCTTTGTCAGTACAAAGCTATATATAGCGTGTAATTCCGAGCGGTAATTATTCGCCATAGAATAAGGCGGCATTATTGCGGCTTGGTCCACAAAGTGCATGGCATTTACCGGCATTGCTGTCGAATCGTGAAAACCGCATATCGATTACGTTGCTTTATGACCATTCTCGCGTGCATTTCACTCGTCGACCGGATCGTGCGATCGCAACGTAACAATCATACCAGCGCGAATCCAGTTGCACTCGACGAGAACCCACGAGCGACCGGAGCGTGTCGGAACTTCCTATAATAACAGATCTGCTTCGCGTTTCGAGCTCCGTTTACCTAACGCGTCAATAATGTCCACGGTTCTCCGTTGTCGATCATTTCCGTCCAGGTATTGTGCAACACGCTATATTTTTCCTTTTTTTATTTATCTTCCGGTGTCCGTACTTTACCCCCACCCTGCGGAACTCGGCGAGCGACCCTGAAACCATTTTCAAGGTCGGAGAATCGATCGCGCGTAGTACTACGCGCCAAACGCACGGGAAGCATGGGGGAAGCCCCGACGGCCGATCTCCCCCCCCCCCCCCCTCCGTTGATCCCGCGGAAGGGCGTGGAGAGATAAATCCATTACTGGATTTTGCAATTCCATCGTCTCGGTGCTTCGACAAATTTTGTCGCTCGTCCTCGACATTGCCGACACACAAATGGTATATTTTTGCGAGTCGAGGATGAAGCGACGAGGACACTTTTTGTTTTTATTGTTTCATGCATTTTTCATGGTCATCGGTGACGCTCGACGTTTTTCACCTTCCTCAACTTTCGTATGCACTCCCGTTGGTTATTCCAGGAGGCAGTCGGAGCTGCTTATCTACTCATGAATATACATGCCGCATAGTCAAACATAGATGTACGAGAATAGATAGGTCCGGGATATATTTAGAACGGAGTCCTACCCGGGGACTCTGCGCCCTTCGTATACCTACTCGCGTGTTGCGCGTTCGACAAATGTTTCCTTACAGGAAGTCAGAAATTCTCGTTCCCCGAAGAACGATTAAAAATATCATATGTAATGAGCAACGAATGAAAGGCGTTGCATGCGTATATTTTATTTGCATGTATACACTGTTAAAAAAAGTTGTACAGTTTTACCCGAGAGCTGCTATATTAAATTTAACGTACAATTGTGATGAAAAATTAATGGATTTTTACAGTGAATTTACAAATGTTTCCTTACGGGAAGTCAGAAATTCTCGTTCCCCGATGAACGATTAAAAATATCATCTGTAATGAGCAACGAATGAAAGGCGTTGCATGCGTATATTTTATTTGCATGTATACACTGTTAAAAAAAAGTTGTACAGTTTTACCCGAGAGCTGGTTTATTAAATTTAACGTACAATTGTGATGAAAAATTCATGGATTTTTACAGTGAAATTCAAGCAAGTTAATTGGATTTAAAGTACTTTTATAGTAAAATTAAAGTTAAGTATTACAAGTATTTCTAAAGTTTTTAATATACTGTAGGTAAATTTTTTCATCCCAGTTGTGCACGAAATGTAATATACGAGTGTATGGACACAAACTTCCAGTACCTGCACATTAAATTTCATACGATTTTTTTTTCTCCCCGTGTAGTCTCCTCGGGTCTTTACAGTTCTTCTACCTCATTAAACTTATCTCACGCATTCCGAGGTTTTATTCTTTTGACAATTTTCGCAAATTCTCTTATAAAATTACAAAGGACAGGTTTGTCCTTTAGACTGGATTCAATTTTATGTTCTAGTTCACAACCATCTTCGTTAGCTGTCCAATAATCTAAATTAGTTACGATCACTGTTTAAATTCGTTTTCTTGCTTCATTACAATTGAGAATGTGGCTAAGATTTTTAAATTATTTTTTTGCATAAACTACACGTAACGTCCCTGAAAGCTCCACTCCAGCTTTTACCCACATTTCCGCATCGTATTCTCGGCCAGGTTTCTTTGTTTTCTGCTCTCACACCTTTATCTTCCCAGCATGCTTCAGCCTCAATAGACAGTTTCCGATATTTAAATTATTTACAATAATTAGATTTTTCAACCTTAGCCCAGTCTAGTTGCAATCCTTGATCCGTTTTAATTTGGATACTTTTCTTGATTATTTCCCGGAGTTCTTGTATATTTCCTTCAGCGATAACATTCAAATTCTTCCCTCTCCTACCATTTCCATTGTGGTTTGTAACAAATTGCCCCACTTGGATAGGTTACGTTTTAAAACTCCTCTGATCCCTTCTTTTAGGCATTTTTTTGGCCATCGATTATCGCAATGAAACGCTTTGATTTTTCGCCTATTCTCGCGTGCCTGATTATTTTGCTCCTAACTCAATATTCGATGCGGAAACTCGCGAGTCAGAAAGAAATAAATTTTTTCATTGCCTCTACTAGGCTTAAATTATTCATGAGCGACCAAAGCACCATCAACGCCGTCTGGTAGAAATAAACGTTGCAACACATTTTTTTAAAAATGCATAAACATTTTTTTAACAATGTTTGTTTTTTCTTCTCGTTTCAGAACTCATTTGGAAGACCGGACGCGGCAGTGGCCGCGGAGACACTGGCGAATCACGTTCGATGCAACAATTCCTTCGTCCACGCTGTGTTCCAGGCCCAATTTCGTTCGAGTCTGACGTGTCCGAGATGTCACAGGCAGTCCAATACGTTCGATCCGTTTTTGTGCGTCTCCGTGCCGGTGCCTCAGCATCATCGGCAGATAAATCTCTTCGTCAACGTTCTGTACACATCCCAACAGCCAAGACAAGTTAGAATCGGGGTCAGCGTCAATCAGGCTGCGAATGTCAAAGAGCTCAGGGAGATTCTCGCCAGCGATACCGGCATCGAGGAAAATCATATGCTGCTCACGGAGATACACGACGAAGGTTTTCACAGGTACAGCATATCTCGCAATCGAGATCACTTCACCGGCATGTCCGTGGAAAGGCTATGCTCCGGAATAACAATTTTTATTTTTATACCGAATTGCTATCTCGTAAAAAAAAGTCTTCATCGCCGTTGCAATGCCTACATTTATATTTATTTATATTTATTTATATTTATTTATATTTATTTATATTTATTTATATTTATTTATATTTATTTATATTTATTTATATTTATTTATATTTATTTATATTTATTTATATTTATTTATATTTATTTATATTTGTTACTGACTGTTGTTATTTTTGCTTCGCAGAACTTTCTCGGACTGTCAGCCACTCTCGGCGATAACGGAAAACGATCCTCTCTACTGCATCGAATTGCCGCAACTGAAGGAGCCCACCGAGCAGGCTTACATACTGCTGGTGTGGGTAAACGTGCTTGCGAAGGGAGATCTGCGCGAGCGTTTCGGCAGTCCCTACACGATGCAGGTGTCCCGCGAGACGTCCTACGAGGATCTCCAAAAATTGTTGCTCAAGGAGATGCACACGACACTGAGCGACGACGTGCTCACGTCGAGTCAGAATCCTGGTCTGTTCAACATCCGCGTCGCCGATCCTGCGGCGACGCCTATACAGGACGAGCATCCTTGCATAGATCCGGGTGTCGAGCATCCTCTCTACACCGAGCAAATCGAGCAGGCTCTCGCCCTCTGCGCCGACGACTCCGGACCTCAGCACGTCAAACTCGTTTTGGAGTGGGACGAGTCGACGAAGAGCAAAATAATACAGGACGACAGTGATCAGATCGAGGAGCACGCGAGCGTCAAACAACTGAAGACGAACGCCGAGCTAGGCTGTGCGGTGACGCTCGAGGAGTGTTTCGATCTTTACACACGGCCGGAGATTCTCGGCGCGGAGGACGCGTGGCACTGTCCGTACTGCAACAGGAAACAGGAGGTAGTCAAGAAACTCGGGCTGTGGTCGCTTCCGGACATTCTCGTTATACATCTGAAGAGATTTCGCCAGCAGTCGAGACAGCGGGCGACCTCGAAACTGACGATGCTCGTCGATTTTCCGTTGTACGGATTCGACATGAATCCGCATCTGGCTCCTCACAACGGTGTGCCGAGCCACAACAACGTCGCGACGCTCGGTGGTCTCGGCTGGTCGCCGTGGAAGAAGCCTCGACCTCGTCAACAGAATTTACCAAAATACGAGGAGAACGTCTACGATCTGTACGCCATATGCAATCATCACGGTCAGGATCTTCAGGGTGGACACTACACGGCCTTCTGTCGCAATCCGTACGACACCCAGTGGTACTGCTTCGACGACACGAGAGTCGAGGCCGTTACGGACACGAATCTTATAACAAACGCCGCCTACATGCTCTTCTATCAGAGACGCGGCTTGTCGAACAGCTCGGCGACGAACTCGTCGGCTGCCTCGACGAGCTCCGCTGGCTCGGGGCTCGATCACTGGGTCTCGAGAATGCCGCCCTTTCACTTCAACAACAAGAACGCCAGCAGCGTGACGAACAACAAGCAGAGCAAGTCGCAGGAGGTACTCTGCCAGGACAAGATGGTCGAGGAGAAAAATTTGAACAACTTCAATCGTGGCTGTCGAAATTACGCGACGCTGCAGCCGAGCAAGAGGAACGTCTCGACGGAAACGGAGACCGGCGAGATCGATCACTACTCGGACGACGAGGCACCGTCGAGACGAGAATGGGTTAGTATTGTCGCTTAAAATTTTCCACAAAATATATTTCGTTGATACTGATACATATTTTTGTTTTTGTTTTTCTCATAACAGGCCTCGCCGAAACCCGTGAGAAAGACCTCGTCGATAACCCTTTCGCCTCACATGCCGCCAGCGATAATTCACGACGCGAGCAGCGATCCGGACACGACTGTGATACACGAGTCGACGTTGTAACACACGATCTAAGCCGGACTCCGGCGAGAGAGTTCTGGCTGACGAAAAAAAAAAAATATTGTGCCTGGAGCTATGCTACGGGGTATCGCGTGCCAACGGGAACGACGACCCGCGTTTAAACGCAGCTTTTAACAGAGACTCGAACGAAACTGAATCTTAGATAACAAGACAAACAAACAAACAAAAAAATCAATTAACGATTCATAAGTGGCCAATGTCCGTTGATATTCGTGACAAAACGAAACGGGGTTCTCGCTCGATATACCTTATTTTCCGAGGCAACAAGATATTAGCTCACAATTTTTTCTACGTCTTTTTCGTCCGCCTCGCGAGGAAAACAATAACGCGAGCAGACACACGAGAGATCTCAAAAAAAAAAGATTTTCTATCGAAGACATTCTTCCTCTCGACGGCATATATACAGTGAGACTTTTTTCGTGTTTAGAGAATGTTTTTTCTACGCGTAATGATTGTGGATGTGTGAGTGTGGATGAATCGATTCTCGATGGCGATAATGTTTCACCTTTGTCTTAAAAAAAAAAGTTCTGTGGATACGTGAGACCGAGATGTTTCTAGACGCGCTACCTTTCGGCGCGGTAAACAGTTGATAGTTATAAATATTAAATACCATTTGGAGATCATCTATACCGTTTATACAGAAATGAACAAAAACATATAGACGTTCGATGAGACACATAGATATATATGTATATATATATCTATATATATATATATACAGTACGAATAGCCCAATTCCTCTTGCGGCGTGTCCAGAAAAAAATAACTATGATGCAAGTTTAACGATCGAGGCTACAAAATCCGGTTCGCCGCGTATTATACAAAATGTTTATCCGGGCAACGAAATCCTCGACGACGAACCGAGTGTCGCGGCACTCGGGAGTTCTTTTAGCTTAGCACAAGTCTGTGACAATAAGCGCGTTTCATTCTTCGGCATTCGAGAACATTGTAAGTTTTTGCGCGATAATGAGAAAACAAAAAGACATTGCGAGTTTCGAGTCTTTAATCTCTCGCTCTCTCCCACTCTATCTCTCTCTATCTCTCGCATTCGCTTAGGATTGGAGGCTTTTTTTTCTGGACACCGTGTATAGTCGCCGGTCTCGCGGCTGCCAAAACGCTGGCGACCGCTTTAGTCTTAATATTTATATATATTGTATTTGTATCACCCACTAGTGGCCTTAATCTCGATAATTAATATACCCGATAAGTCAAGACAGACAAACAGACGGACAGACACCCATACACACACACACACACATGCATACTCACACATCGATATTTTACACTCGTATAGTATATAGTCCACCTATCATTCGCCGATCGACCGTTGCGAAGGATATTTTATGAAAGTGAGCCTTTGAGAATATAATATCGGAGCCGGAAACGCTTCCGAGAATCAATTGGCGAGCCAAAGCCCGAGGCATACTTTGTTAATTATTAATTCTCATGATACATAATTTTTACGTTAGAACAACTGGCAAAGACTGTACGAAAGCTTCCGGTACTAATTAGACAACATTTGTTTTTCACCACTCGGACTTGCGTTATCTTGCTGAACGAAATAACTGATCATGTCAGTGTGAAAAAGGATGCGGCGCGTGATTTTTACTTCGATAGAGATATTGTATCGCATTCGTCCAAGCGATTCCCCCCTCCCCCTTTTTCGGGTACAGATACCATTAAACAAGCAATTTCGTATTTATACACAATACTCTTTATCCTCCCAGTCTTTTACGATCATTCCAGTTTTAAAGTTGTTTTTTTTTCTCAGTGCAAGAGACACGAAAGGGGGACGATAAACGTTCGAGCGTTAACGGTCAGCGAGTGAGAGAATATTTAAGTTATTTCGGAAGCAACATTTATTACTAGTCACACGCATCGTGGACAGGGGTATAGAGAGCTCGCGCGATAATGGAAAGAAATGAAAAAAAAAGAAAACTATATATGTGGTATATTACGAGAGAGACGAAAAGGATTTTTTTAGAACGAAGACATATGTGCGGCGTATTACTGAAAAAAAATATATATATAAAAGAAAATAAAACCTATTATGATATGATTCACAACTTATGTATTCACGTTAACCGACTGAGGGATATAATTATTATTATTCATTAATATCGCTATCATTTTACTTTTATTTTGTTGGAAATAAATAGAGAATGTATATATATATATATATAAATAGATATATATATAACGAATGGAAGAACCGGTGTCGTTGTGTTCGCGACGTTTTTAATTTTCATTCGTTCTGTAAACATCATCATTATTCTCTTCCCCGCAATTATAAATTGTACAATGCCCGAATCTTAAACAATAAACGATTTTATTCCTAAATCCCACGGTGCATTTTTTTGCCCAACCTTTCGATGCCTTTCAAATGCCGTGCACGACCGAATGGAACATCCGTTCGAGAAAACGGTCTATCTCGATCTCCGTGTGGGCGATGAAGTGAAACGCAATTGAATCGAAAACGCGATCGAAGATCCTCGACGGACGAATGTAAGATCGCAGCTTCGAAGGTTCTTCCCCGAGAATATCGTCTCGACGAAAGGATCGTCGCTACCCCTGCGCCATTCGCTGGCTCCTCTCGATTTTCGGAAACATGGCGCCGACGGATGGCGTCGCGCTGATTGGCGATGCCGGCGTCTCGCTTTTGCCCCCCCCCCCACTTCAGCGCTCACCGACATCCTCAGTCGAGCTCGAGGCTCCGTGGTGCGCGGTTCGTGTGTCGTGTTCGTCGAGTGTTACCGTTCGGATTTCTCACTGAAAATCAAGGTAAGACTTCGCACGTGACTCTAGACAAGTAGACGCGAAGACAAGCCCGTCTCACCTTCGAGTATCTTCCATGTAAGAAAAAAACCGCCCCACCGAACACAGCTTCGAGGCACAGAGAACCAAACTCGAGAAGCGTCCGACTGACAGTGGTTTCTCGGGACTCCGGTGACTCGATCCAAGCTTCCTTCCTGCTGTGCCGCAGTCCCCCCGTGCAGTTCTTTTTCTTTTTGTCTAAAATCGAGAGTAAAAGCGTTGCGTTTCATGTTGCCCCGACGAGTTTTACGTTCTCGATCGCTCAACACTAATCTTCGAACCCTCCGTGCGTCCGGGCCTGTGCGTTCTCCCACGGGCTAGAAACAAGCCGCGATAACGCCGAGGTACGAGATTATCCTGGGACGTTGGCTCTAATCTGCAACACAACACAAGCGAGCAAGCGGTCGTCGCCGCCGCTCCCTGGGCCGCGAAAGAGAGAGAGAGAGAGCGAGAGAGATAAACGTGGTGGCGCTCGCGGCTGCCTTTCGCGTGTACTCTCGGGGATCGATACACACGGTGGAGACACGCGCGCGCTCACACACACTCGGTCTCGTCGTTCCGCCTCGCTCTCTCCCTCACCCTCGAAGGTACACACTCCGCACACCTATCGGCTTGAAGCTATGTATATATATATCTATATATATAAACTTAAACGTGCACACGGGCATGGCAATCGCTTCCAGTACCGACGAAAGTACGCGTGTGCGTAAGTGTTGTTGCACGAGCGAGTGCGTGCCGGCACAGAAAGGAGGGAAAATTGCGTGCGGAGGATGAAGAGAGAAGTTCGAGAAGTAACAGCGCGGAGGGTTGCAGAGAAACGTGGCGAAGGGCGCGAGAGAGCATTGAGTGGATTGTCACTCGGGCAACGAACACGTAGGAATTTTATTTCCGTCGAGTGCGAGAGCGAGCAGACGAGCACTTTTTTATTTCCCTTTTAGACGTGTACGTAGACGTGTGTGAGTTTAACGCAGAGGGGCGGAGAGATGGATGCAGGGAACGGGTGAGGGAGGAGGATATAACGAACAAAAAAAAGGGAAGAGGTAGGAAGGGGATGAAATGAAAAAAAGAGAAAAAAATGTGTGGCTCACGTTGACGCGTCGAGACGGGGCTGACGTCAACGGGAACCGAACGAGACGGCGAGGTGGTTTTCGGTTGGAAATCGCACCGGTCTCGTTCGCTCTCGCTCGGCGAGTAATATACACAGTCGCACCGATGGAATTATGTATACGGTGACTGGAACTCCGTGGGGGGTTGCGCTCGCGGTGATGGACGTAATCTCTTCCGGTTGAACTCCGGAAGAGCGATGAATAACGATAATTAATCGAACGAATATTTGATACAATTATCGTCGTTCGCTCTTCAGGAAGATAAATTCGTTGTATGTCGTTCACTCTGCAGAGTTCGTGAATCTTTGACGAATATCCCAGGAGTTGACGAAAGTAATTCGTTGTTCGATGCTTCTTCTTCTTCTCTATTGACTGGGCTCGAGTATTTGAACGGGCCCGCAGCACCACTCGAGGGGCGATCCGAATTGGCCACTAGAAAACCGTACACTCGGAAAAATACTTTATTTCTCGGGCGCCCTAAAACATATTTATATGGTTTAAATAAATATTTATTTTATTTTAATAAATATTTATTTTATTTTAATAAATATTTATTTTATTTTAATAAATATTTATTTAAATTAAATATTTATTTGCGGGTGACCGCCAATAAAATTATTTTTCTGGTTCAAAGTTACCATTATTCGATGCTGCATCGCTATTTTTTCATAAAGTGGATGCAATCATTGTTAGCATACCCGCGTCCCCTATACTTCGTGCCTCTCATTACGAGCCGCCTCTTCACCCGGCTTACTCACGAACCCTTGTTATAATTTCAACATGCTGGTACTCTCGATATCCTGAATTAAAAATACGCGGCCGGAATGTTACAACTGCCGCTGCATAACGCCTCGTGGGCGCAATGCACTTTTAATCCATCACTGAATTTTTCAGTGCCTCGTGATCGGCCACCTGTTTATATCTTCAGCCTACGAGCGGTAATACAAACTCATGGCACGACACTTTTTGCATTACGATAAAAATAACCTACCGCTCGGTACGAGCGAACCGAGGAAACGTTTTTTTGTGCATACATTTCTCTCAGTATTTTCTTCTTCTCCGCGGCACCCCATATTACAAACCCCATATTACAAAGTATAAATCAACGTCGCTTACAACTACTTATTAGTGTCCATTAAAGTGGCTTTGGAAATGCGTCACTTCCTATTTGAAAATCTAATTTTTCGACCGGTGACGTAATTCCGGAAATTCGTCACTGCCGGTCGAAAAATTAGATTTTCAAACAGGAAGTGATATATTTCCGATATAACGTCACTTCCGAACTAAACATTAGATTTTCAAACCAGAAGTGACGTATTTCCGATATGACATCACTTTCGGTCGAAAAATTACATTATCACACCTTACGTAACGTATTTCCGGTATGACGTCACGGCCGATAGAATAATTAGATTTTCAAGCCGGAAGTCACATATTTCTGATATGACGTCACTTCCGGCCGAAAAGTTAGATTTTCAAACTATAAGTGGCGAATTTCCAGTGTGACGTCACTTCCGAACTAAACATTGAATTTTCAAACCAGAAGTGACGTATTTCCGATATGACATCACTTTCGGTCGAAAAATTAGATTTACACACCTTATGTAACGTATTTCCAGTATGACGTCACGGCCGATAGAATAATTAAGTTTTTAAACCTCTGGAAATTTAAATTTCCTGTTTCCAAATTCCATAGTCGATTGCGACGGTGCGTCCAAGTCATAAGAACCTCCTACTACTGTTACATATAGTTCAGATTCAAAGTTTCGGTGAGCATCACGATCGTGGGGTGTTAAACGAACTGTTTGACTTTAAACTTTATTTAAAGTCAAAGTCAACCTGTTTCGCGATGTTGAGAATGAAGTTTTGGTTACAATTCGAGTAGCAACACCGCGTCGAATGCTCACTTCGGACTCGTACTGTTGACCTCCGATCCGTAAACAGAGCGAGATTATTATCTCTCCCGAGGTAATCGGTCGATACACGGTCTCGGGGATTCTCGTTGGCCTCGTAGCCGCGCCGGCAGCCGAATTGGGAGACGCACGTGGACAATAACGATCACGCGCCAGACTGGCGAACTCTCGTGGACGCGTTATTATTATCGCATAGAGAGGCGTCGGTGAGCCAAAGGGCGGAGAGAAATGGCAAGAGAAAACAAAGAAAGGAAAGGAAAAAAAAAACAAGGGAGGCCCGGAGAGCGCGTGTGCCAACGAACCCTGAATATTCATCAGTTACCGACGGTGTGGCGAACTGCACGGAAAACTCACGCTGCGCTGTGCCTCTTCAGTTGCGCCACTCGTCGTTCATTCCTCATTCATTAACGACAGCAACCCCGCTCTCTGCACCACAGAAAATATATATTCGCAAAAAATAGATAAAAAAAACATTCCCCACGCCGTTTCAACAGTCTTGTCACGTTCTTGAGAGACCGTGTATTGAAGCGCTAAACTCTCGTACGCTCGAACGCTCGAAAATTGGTAACGTCTCCAACGACAGAAACTGAAGAATGAGCGGCACGAAAAAAAGGAAAAAAGTGTACCCATAACACATCCGCCCGGACGATGTCTTCGGGGTAGGGGAGGGCGGGGCAAAACGGGGCAACTAAGCAAATATCGCCGTTGCAGCTATATACATGACATCAAATTATTATGTTAGACTACACAATCAAAAC
>JAPYZD010006925.1:0-13414 GCA_030522725.1 Ichneumoninae sp. B BG-2022a
TGTTGTAATTTAATGATTGACCACCAAAAGTTTTAATTAGGCTACCAATCACCACCAAACGACCACCAATCGAATGATATAAATTCCAAATTTTTTAATGAAACTTGCATGGCTAACTTTATGGAGCTCTTTATGGAGCTTGAGCAGTGCCAACCACAATGAGAAATTACTGTAAAATACGTTCGTAACCGCGGTTAAATAGCCGGCTATTTACCGACTTACATCACTGACCCATAGAATGACGTACGTCGAGACGTTCGTAGGCGCTGCCAAATAACGAAATAACTCTTGCATTTCGTGTTCTCTCAGGCCAACCGGAGAAAAGAAATACGGAATAAGAAATTTGCGTTTGTCGGTGATAAATCCCCTTCCCCTCTCCCTTCGAGAACACGCGACTCGGACTCTCGCTGCTGCACTACTCTCGCCGCACACAGCAGCATGTTTCTCGTGACGGCGTCAAAGTCGCGCTCGACGAACGTCGTGTTTTCAAAATACAAAACTGTAAACAAAGCCTGACACCGATGAAGATGAAACGTTCGAAAATCGATGTGATAAACGCGACGGTGGAATCGTATCTCAAGAGGCGTCGTTACCAGGTCAGATTGATATCGGAGATCTTTTCGATGTGCCCGTTAACGCGATCTACGCACGAGGGCCGAAAACGAATCGTCGAACCATAACCCCGAGACGATGCACGGAGAATATACCAGTCGTCAAAATTTTTCGACGACCCATCCAGAAATGTCATTTAACATTATTTCATTCGCAGGACTGCGAGTTGTTTCGCAAACCTGAGAAAATCGGCTGTCGGACCAGCGAGGAAATGGCTCTGAGCGCGACCGCCGAGTGCGGCACGTCGCGCGTCAACTCCATCGTCTTCAGCGCTATCGTCAACGACGTCGTTGCTGCCGATCAAGCCTATCAGAGGTCTACCGTTTTTACTGTTACTCGCACGATAAAAAATAAAATAAAAATCGCGATGCAGCGACAGGAAATTAATTGGTGGTCAAAATTTCACTGTGTCTCTCCGTGCGCTTGTTAAAACTATTTTTTTATACGCCAAGACTGTTTCAACTAAGGGGAAAGAAAGAAATGTAAAAATTTGTTTTACAGATTGAAGTCGTGGATAAAAAACATTGTCAACGAGAAATTCAAAATGGAGCTACTTGGCCTTCTGTATCCTGTCTTCTGTCATCTTTACTTGGAGATGCTGCACGCCGGAAACAGACAAGCGGCTATACAATTTCTCAAATCTAATCAAAACGACTTTGTCTCGGACACTCAGCGAGATTTTCTCGAGGAATTGTCCAGTGTGTTTTCCACGCAGGACATCGAATTGAGACCGTTGGTCAATGCCTTCAGGACTAGAAAGTACGAAGTTGATATGTCCGACGAAGCGCACATATGTCTACAAAAGTTTCTCACCAAACATGGTCATATAATGATAATGCAGGTAATCGATAAGATAGAATGAAATTTTTTATTTTTTCTATTTTTTATAAAAAATTTGTATATCTTGTCCATCTTAATCTCTTCCCCGGGACCAACGTGAAATTGCCGATTTCGTAATTGTAATAACACTTTTGTTTCGTCAAGGTGATAAATATACATGTAAATATCGTGAGAAAGATAGTGGACACGACGCCGATGGACGAGGAGGAGGGCGAGAGATGCCAGAAAAACGATATCGGAATTAACGGTCATGTCGAGCAGGTGTCAGGCACAGGAATCGATCGCGAAATGCGCGAGCTTCAAGAAGCTATTCGATTGTTGAGAAACAACGCCCATCAACCGCTCAGAATCTATACCGTCAACAACGCCATCGAAAAGTATAAAAACAGCTTCGAATAACGTTTTTTTCTTCTACTTTTTTTTTTGTGAAAAGTTTATTTCTTTTTTGCGGTAAAAATCGATTGTATCGAACGTGCGAATGTCGTTTTTTTGTTCGTTCAGCGCCAGTTGCGCAAGAATAACGCCGAACATGGATAAATTAGCCTCGGGATTCAGTACGGCGGAGATACGACTGTGGGGTATCGGTGAAACGGTTCTGATGATGCCACGAAGCAGAACTCCGCCCATTACTTTTGCGTGCGACGCACCTTCCAGCAGTAGGACACCGGAATCAAATGCCGACATGTGAGTTCACTTCGCCAAGTTCAATTGTATCAAACAGATCTATATTTGATTTCTCTCTTAACTCAACAAATGCATGTTGCGAAAAAAGAAAACTTTGAAAATACCGCTAATTCTGATGGTAATTATTTATTTTTATTTTATTTTATTTATTCTTTATTCACGGGTAAAACCCATTTACAGAATGGTTAATCCACTGTCCAAAAGAAATATTTAGAAACTGTATAGCTAAACTTTTAAAAAGTATACATTCATCAACACTATTTACGAGTAAAAATATTCATTCGTTTTCGTTATTTAAAGAGACCATTAATAACAAAGGAGAATAGAAAGCCCGGCTGATAATAACTATAAAATGAGAATGCATCTTTGATATGCGCAGGGAAGAAGCGGGTGCCGTAATTTTACGAGGCCACACGGACGTTGTTCACGACTTGAGGTTCGTTCCCGAATCCGACATACTCCTATCCGTATCTAGCGACAAGGATATGAGAGCTTGGCGACTGAACGATTATTCTTGTGCGGCTGTATACAAGTGAGTGCAATTTAAAAAAAAACATTCACATTGTTTTTTTCACATACATATCGATATTTTTGTAACGAAAAATACATGAATCTCATTTGTTTCAGTGGCCACAATTATCCCATATGGTGCATGGATACGAGTGTGTTCAATTTGTACATTGCGACTGGTTCACACGACCGAACGGCCAAACTTTGGTCACTCGATCGAACATTTCCTCTGAGAATATTCGCCGGACATTTTTTAGACGTCAATGTGAGTATCGCGTGTACACGAATTTTGTTATAGTTTGTTTTAGTTTGCAGTAGCTTGAGTATAATTGATATGTTTTTTTTTCTTTTTTCTATCAGTGTATAAAATTTCATCCCAACACTCGATACTTGGCGACTGGATCCTCGGACAAAACGATAAGGCTATGGAACATAGAGGATGGAAATCTTTTAAGAGTGTACGTTGGCGCTCAATCGACGATTTACAGTCTGGCGTTTAGCCCCGATGGAAAATATTTGGCTGGAGCTGGTGAGAGATGAAATTATATTTAAAAAAACTATTTGTTCATCGCGTTACTGTGATATTTATTAATTTGTGTTTCTCGTAAGGCGATGACAAATCGATCTCTATATGGGATTTGGCTACGAATTCGTTGCTCACGGAGCTCAAGGGACACCAAGACACTGTAATGAACTTGGATTGGAGCTCTGATGGACAGTATATAGCTAGCGCGAGCAGGGACAGTGTGGTGCGTCTATGGTCGACTCAGGAACACATCAGCAACGGTAGCAGGTGAGAATCTAATTACAAAATAGTTGTTCATCGACAAAATAAAATAAAATTGTTTTAATCGTTTCAGCGGTTCAAGCAACTCAACGAATGATCTTAATAGCCCACAAGTATACTCAACAAATTGCTCAAGTATCCTTTCACTTCAATACTATCGTAAGAACAAATCTCTCGTATGCATAGGTACGGTGTGAAAAATCATTCGAAGTTACCGCGATTAAGGATTTTCTCAATAGGTAGGCCCAATGATGTTGCGACCCTCCTTTTTTTCTGAGCGACTGCCACGAGATTCGAGTTACGAATTCGTAAACGCGCCTCGACTTTATCTTCCCCTACCGACTGTGTATCGGTACGCTGGCGCGAGCCGATAAAGCGTGCGTTAAAATATTCGTTATGGATCCTGACGCGTAAACGTTGCGGCGGACCGCCTGCGAAACATAATGAAAAAGAAAAAAAATTAAACGTAAACAGGAACAAAATAAGCGCGACCAAACAAACGTTTAGCACCGATCATGTATCATTCGTCTTCGAAAGTCTCTTCAAGAGATCGCATACTATATTAGAGTTCGGGTAATGATAAATCCAAACTACAATGCTGGCTGTGGAAAATGCATAGTATTCTCGTCTATTTTCTCGTTAATCCGGATTAAGAGAGATATAGAAAAAAAATTGAATTACCTGTCCGTGTGCGCGAAGATGCTAAACGGAAGAAATTAGTTAGATTATTCGTTATTATTTGTAACATCAATGAACACTAGGATATAAAAAAAGAAAACAAAATACACAAACTATTAAGGATTTAAAATATTAATTCAGCGCAATGTTTATCGACGATTTTTATTACACGATTTGCAATAATGAAAATGTTATTCTAATTCGTGAGATAGACCACAAATCGAAAAAGAAGTACGGAAGCAAAAATTACTTATTTGTCTCTGAGCAATCGCGATGATAAGGATACGAAGAAAAAAATCTGTTTCATGCAATTCTACTTAATATTTTATTGATCAATCGTTTGTCGATTTGTGTGTTAATCATTTGACTGATATCGTGACGTCCCCAACGCCATAAATTTATCAATTTGTCGAATTTTCTCTTTCGTTGTTTTTTTTGTTCCGTATATCATAATTGATTTACGTTTGTACAAAAATTATAACAGTTACATTACGTTATACGTCTTTGGCAGCATGAACATCGATGGTATATGTTAAGCTGGATCTACCTCATAGTCATGACCTAAGATTGTAGGTATAATCTTCCATATATTTAAGTGAAATTGAGTTTCACAATTTAATCATTACGGCGTAATAGGTGTTCGCAGTTATGTGTGGATTGTATACGAAAAATCGTCTATCTCCCCCCCCCCCCTAACGCTCGTATCGATCGTATCGATCTTCCTCTCCTCACATCACGCGTATAGAGAATAACATGCGAGCTATAAGGATCTTGACACCCCCCGGGCTTCTCGAAACGAAGCTTTTATAAATAAAAGACAAAAAAAACTGTAAATCACGAATGAAGAATGTAGGCAGGCTAATACAGGTTAAAAAAAGATAATAAATAAAACTCGAAATTTGTAAAGCACTCTTTATGTAACTGATCAGAATTACAACAGTGGTACAAAATATGGTCGTTACGTGGGGGGGGGGGGGGGGGGGGGCGTTTGGCGGCCCCCTACGTGAGAGCCAGGAAAATTGATCTCATGTGGAACAAATTTTTTTTCCTCGATTGCTAAACAAAAATTAAACAGTAAATAATTATGCACGAGTTCGGGATTATTTTATCGTCGGTTATCCAATGAAGCGTAAAAACATTGTTTCGGCTATTGGACAACAGCTGTCGAGACTATCGAATGAAAAAACAAAACATTCGTAAGATAGGAATGAAAGTTATATTCACGTACTTGTCGCTGGATACACATTGATGAATGCTTAAACGAACATTCTTAAAGTAATTACGAATTGTCGGTATACATGCGCGTATCTCACGAACGCAATGTGATAGCCAAAAGTGCAATTGATGTCATTAAATAGTGGGGAGTTGAAATTTTTTTAAAGAACCTACATCATGGGTAATTATCTAATAATCATGAGACCTGGAGGAAAGAAAACGAAAAACTCAAACGTCGATATCACTATTTCTGACTCGGTTCATCATGGGGCGACGAGTGTCGTCGACGAGGTGAAGGCAAAACAAATGTATCCGCGAAGAAGAAACATTGTACAAATTATCGACTCTCCATAGATAATTGATTCGTATAAATTGCGAAACAAATGCACGAATCGATCGTTCATCGAAAGTCCAAGATAAATCTAGTCCGGCATTAACAATTTGAAACTATCGCTTGTATCGTCCTTTTATAAGTTGTAACGCTTTCGCCATCAATGGTGCCTTGTTCTTCTTGATGACGCCGGAGGAAGCTTGAATAACAGGATAAAAAAACAATATTTAAACTCACACACAAGTAACTATATACGTTTGTAAATGAAAAATATTTAAAACTCACAAGATGTTTTCATACGTGCCGAAGGAGGTGGTGGTACGGAGATATTGGTTGCCGCATTACTGCCACCGCTGAGTATCAATTTTTTCTTAAGATCCGAACTCGGTGTCGACGTTTTCGCGGTGCCGTACTTGGCTTGCTTGCGCAATATGTTTCGAGGAGGTTTGACAACGTTGTCGACGTAAGCGAGCTTCGCCGATCTGACCGGCACGGATTTGTCGATCGACTCTTTTATGTTAGCCGTTATATTTCTCAGCTTTACTTCCCTCTCGTCTCTGCAACGCTGCAATAATCACATCGGATTGGTAAGCATAACAGTGAGAAGATTTTATCGATGGGAAAAAAAAGTTATTTTACCATATAAGTGTCACGCCAACTGTCCATCTCTTCTCGCTTAAACTTTCTGAACTCTTTGTTGCAATGAAATTCCCACAGAGGATCGGTGTCCTCGATCAGGTACGGATTATAATTTTCAAGCGTGAACAGTTGATCGGCCGTCGCGCGCTCCAAAACGGGCTTCAAAATATCGTACGGAATACCGCCGGTGAATCCGAGACCTGTTAGACAAAACGATAAAGACAATTGTACCGAGAAAAGTGGGTCACGAGGATAAGACGCCGATAGGTACCATCTATGTTTTCCATTAGTACTCGAAGACACATGTCGTAGAGGGACGGTACAGTCGTGTAACCAGCTTTAACTCCAGAATACACTTTCGTCCTGTAATTAAAATATGGAGAATCGTCGGATCGATACATTACGGAGAGATCAAGCGAGTTGTGTTATTTTACCGCTGTGACTTTGCGTAGATAACTTCGCTCAGGGCGTTGGCTTCCTCTTGTTTCCGATGTACAGGATTCATATAGTGAGAGGGCAATGGCTTGTAATTCGGACTAATTTCCGGTAACGTCGAGGCTAGATCGACGTTTAGCGGTTCTAATTTAACGTTCGGCGCTAACAGGGATAACGGCTGAAAAGTCAAAAGCTCCTTCGTTAATAGAATATTCATCTTTTTTCTTCTTATTTATTCGTCTATAGCTATGAGAAAATTTACTTGAGGATCGATGTTTACCAGGGGTTCGGCTTTTACTTTAACAGCGCTTTTGCTGCTCGAACTTGCGGAAAACGAAGAGGACGGAGTCGACGACGACGTGCCTGGTTCGGTTTTAATGGTTTTAGTTATCGGTGAACTCGGGGATACCGGCGTTGTCTTCTTCCGAGCTACCGGACGATCCGTGCACATACCCAGAGCCTCTGCGAAACTTGCTCCTACAAGGAATAATGTTCAACCATAAGTGAACAAACTGTAAGAATAACAAAAAATATTGTTTCCGTGGAAGCTAAAGATTATTCTCACCGGAGTTGCAATCGATTCCACCGTCACCGTTGATTTTCTTCTTCTTAACCTTCTTCTCTTTCGGCTCTTTAAACTTCTCCTTAGAATCCTTGCTATCACTGTCCGATCTGCTCTCTCTTTTACTCCGCGACGAATCCTTATCCTTATCCTTGTTCGTAACTTGATCCTTAGAACTAGAGGAACTGCTGGGGTGACTTCTCGATTTAGAAGATGTCTCCTTGCTCGGACTGCGATTCTCGTCTTTTCGTTTCTCATTCTTTCTGTGATTCATCGTAGACTTGTCGCTCCTCGATTTCTCATGCTTGTCGCTCTCGCGTCGCGACTTGTCGGAGGCACTCGAGGTGGACTTGCTTGAGCTATCGCGGGACGTGCTTTTCGACGATTTTTCTATTTTAGTGGAGTTAACGGAGTTTTGTTCGATGCTCGTCCCGCCACCGCGCTCGTACGCCGGCGGAGATTCCGGTGTCTCGCGTTTTATCTTTGTCTTCGGTATATCGTCATCGGAGTCCGTGTCGATCGACGTATCTGGAAGTATCTTGCTCGGCTCCTCGTCCGAGTCTCTCGACAATATTTGCGTCGCAATTTCGTCCTGGTCTTCGTAATCGTCTTCGATCGGTGATTCGATGCTCTTTCGCCTCTTGCTGATCTCCCTCTCGCTCAGCGAACCATCGAGCTTACGTTTTCTCTGAGAATCCGAGTGACTGTTGCTCGAGTTCTTGCTAGATCCGCTGCTGCTGGATACTCTACTCGAGATCTCCTTTCTCGTCTCGTCTGGCTTAATTCTACTCTTATCACTCGACGAGCCGTGACTCGAGGAAGTTTCCTTCTCCGAATCGCATCTGCTACCGTCGTTCTTACTTTCTCTCGAACTTTTTGATTTCTTTTCGTTTCTCGACTCGCTCTTCGCTTCTGTTGTCTTCCCGTGTCTCTTGTCGATTCCATTTTTCGTAGATTTGTGCTCGTTTTCACGGTGCTTCGAGCCATCCGAGGAAGACGAATTCGATGAATTCTTTGTACCGTGACGCGACGACGAATCGTGCTTGTCGGAACTGCGACTTTGCTTCTCTCGCGAGTCGTTACTTTTGTGCCTGAAATTGTCAATGGTTTTTTTTTAAATTGAAACAGTGATACATATTCCCGGGGTAGGTTGTGATTTGCGAAAATTCGTTACTTTGTCGGATTTCTATCGTCACCGTTATCCCTGTCGAATTTCGGCGAATTCGAACGATCGCTGTATCCTTCCGACGCGTCCGGCACACAAGCCTCGTCCTCATCCTCTCCGCTGGTCTCCTCGTCGACCACCATCGTTTTCCACTTAGCTACGAGTGCCTTCGCCGCGTCTCCGACACTCCCGTCGTATTTTCGCAAAGCATTTACCGTTCTTCCTACACCAGTTTCCTGAAGATGTTGCACAGTTACAGGTAATTTGTATAGCCTGTCTATGCAGTGGAGAGTCTGAAACATTTTTTTTTTTTACAAATACTATCATAAATTTCAATGATACGATTATAAGAAAGATATGCTTTTTAAAATCTGTTCCAGCGGTTTTTGCCACATCCGCTTTGTTTTTTCTTTGGAGATTTGAGTCTAGTTACAATGAAATGGGATTAATATGATTAATTTTACACTTTTTTTTTTTTACCATAGATTTGCCGTGTGCAAATTCACTATAAAAAATGGCTAAAAATACTAAATTTGTGATTGCTGCATTCTAAGACAATATTATGTAATATATTATTATATATTCTGATATAATATACAATAATAATAATAATATAATATATAATGTAATTTTATTATATAATATTATTATACATATTACATCGCACGACTAAAATTGGAAGGACATCTTTTCTATATGTAAGCATATGAAATGCACCTTTCTGGTGTTGATCGCCAAATATGAATATTATTTTTTATAGTTTATTTCAAAATATCTGAAGAATTGTTAAGGCTGTCCTGAGGTTTTATATATGTTTCTGTGAACTAACAGTTTATGTTTATAAAAAGCACATTGATCGTCCATCTTTCGGTATTTACATTGTATAAGATAGTTATAAATATATATATATGTTTGTTTTCTTCAATTTTGCATGAGATGTTTTAAACCAAACAGCCTAAATTGATACTCGACGGTTCTCCTTTTGCTGCAGCGGAATCTCTATGGGCATTTGTTTATGCGACTTTTAACTACGTCGAGTCGGTGTCCCAGTTTCTTTTTTTTTTTTTATCAACAACAGCGAAAGTACACTAAGATTCTGGAGAGCATTCATCAATTTCAGAGTCGCAATGATTCATTCGTGGCGAATATTTTCTGCAATGCTGATTTACGCTGTCCTGCTTTGCCAAGGTGTTTATCTTTGACGGAAACATTGAAAATTCATTTTATAAGGGGTTAAGATCCGCGGATCTAACAGATGGTCTTTTGATACTCGTATCATCGAGCACGAACGTCGAGCTATGAAAAAAAGCGTGTGGAAATTTCGCAAGATCATTGAAAACTGTACTTCGATCTCGATCAAGCTGGCAAATTTTGTTCGACGATAAAAATCGGTCGGCAGCACGGCAAATCCGTTGGGATACAGAGGTTAACGTGCTCCCTTGTCAATATCCGCACGATATTTTATCGTCGTCGGTACATTATGATTTCATCGTGCGGTTCGTTTATATGTATTTTTTTCTGTACAAACTATTCGCAACATGTTTTTTTTTTTTTTTTACTCACCTTGGTCTCGTTGTTGTTGCATCTTTCTATGCTTCGCTGATAATGCTGAATCTTGTCCACAACGTTCATATTGCCAGTGCCAGCTGTGCCGAGGAGACGAGGGATATAACACTTGCGACAAGTATAGGTGGTGGAGAGGCCGAGAGGGATTTCTTGACAGTCTCTCCTCGGCGAGATCGACACTTATACTTTTTTTTAAATATAATTTTGGCGAACGATTTTTTTTTTTTTTTAGTCTAGAAAAAATATTCGGACCTGCCTTGGTGAAGCTTCGTATTCGAGAGCCTGATTATTTATTGACTCTCGCGCACGCACGACCCGCCGTCATGATCCCACGTTGCAATTCAATCCTCCTCTCGGATACGATTTGCTATATCTGTGATCGGGCTTCTTGCGATCACAGGGCATGGATCGTCGGTTCCAGTGTACGTGCAACAATCATCTGGCGAGGAAAGCGTGTGTAAGACTATTTCGAACGTGTGTCGGTAAAGCAGATTGGTCGACCAATAGCGATTGGTGTTTTATAAAAATTGGCGCGCTAACTACCGGAGAACTTTCTCGACAAAATCAGAAAAATGATAATACGATCGACTCGCAAAGTTTGCGTAATGCCGATAAATGTTCCAACGGAATACACGTGCGCTTTTTGCCTGCTTTACAAATTACATTATCGAGCAAATGCTTTCTAACAATAATGAACTCACCGATTCAATGTATTGCATTGTAGCGATATTGCCTTTATGGAGCAATTATAGTACAATGTGCCTTAAAAATTTCGATTAAAAAAAAAAGATTATGTTTTATTGTATCAACCGTTTTCTTCGCTCGTTGAAACGACGGAGAAGAGACGGAACCAGACGGACAGTATTATCTAGAGTATTTTAGTCCGTTGAATTGCCAGCGCCGACGCCCTACTTTCGTCCGGTACAGCACTAAGCTGATCTCGCCCGGGCTATAGAGCGCGCGCCGAGCGTATTATATCCCAAGCCGCCTTCGATCGGTTGACGCTAGTACGTACGGGAGTAGCGTTAGTAGGGTACAGTCCGGAGTCGTCGTTACATCGTCGTTTTCGATCCTCACGGGCCACGAGCGCGAAAGAGTTTTTGTTTTTTTTTTCACTTGGGCGTCGCGGGATCGTCGCGCGGACTATAAAAAAAATAATCAAAAATCGCTACGCGTCGATCGGTGCTCGTAATTTTGACCGTCTCGAGTTTCGTTCGTAAGAGGATAAAAGAAATTTAAGAAAACAGCGATGTTCCATCTAAAGAAATTAGCGAGACCCGGAGGAGCGTTGAAGCAGGTACCGGCAGCCGAAATCCAGAGTGTTCTGGCCCGAGCGGTTCCCGCAACGTCGACTACGAATCGCAACTATGCCGATCATCAGATTCCCGACAGGCTCAAGGACATTCCGATATCCGAAAATCCAAAATTCTTCAATATGGTCGAGTATTTCTTTCATCGCGCGTGTCAGGTCGTCGAGGACAAGCTCGTCGAGGACGTCGGTTATCGTTCGAGAATGACCCTCGAGGAGCGGAAGAAAAAGGTCAAGGGTATTCTCATGCTCATGGAACCGTGCGACCACATACTCGAGACTTGCTTTCCGCTCAGACGAGATTCCGGCGATTACGAGATGATCACCGGTTATCGCGCCCAACACTCGACCCATCGAACACCCTGCAAGGGAGGTCAGTATCCCTTCTCCGCTTCCTCTTCACTTTCAGTTGATCGCGTGTTGTCATTTTTTTTTCTTTTCTTTGTCCTTTCTTCACACTTTATTTTCGTCGATGCGAGACATTTCCCGTAGAGTCGCAACCGACGTCTTCGAGACGCTCCGGCGCGGTTATAGGCCAGCTATTTACGTAATGTGCGTACAACGCGAGGTTCTATATTTAAAGGATATATAGGTGGCAACGGGAGAACGGACTAATTAGTTCGCAACATTGTTTTTACTCGACATTGTACAGAGAGTCGACGAGTGTCCGCACGTTCGATCTTCATTCCGACGACGCCACGTGACGATAACGCGGCTAATCGGGCTGTCTGAGATTACAGAATTGTGAGAACGTGTTTCTCAACACTAGCGTTTTCCATTGGCGTAAAAAAAAAATTTCAATACCGAATCATTCTCGGCTCGGTGTTTTTCACGAGCGTAGCTTAGCGCTCACGTGACAATGTGTAGGTCTAATCGAGCGAATATTCAATGGATTCATGTTTATGCGCTTGCACGTACACGACCAGCGTGATGCGTGACACGAAGGTGTGATATTTCCTCCAATTAGCATATGCCATTCTGTCGAAACGACTGTCGCCTCGTTAATCGTATTAAAACCGAAACGTCCGGTTGCCGATCCGGCTGTTGAAGATCGCGTGGGCTTGGCGTAATTTGCGTATCGATGAGATTTTGTCTCTCGTCTCCGTAATTAGAAAGGGCGAGAGAAAGGGCCCAAAAGACCTTCGAGGCGTCGCACTGCCGAAACTCGGAGAGCTTTTTTAGGTCAACGCCTCGACATGACCAGACCCGTAGAAAGTGTTCTCCTGCGCCTGCGAGCTTTCGACACGGGTTTAACGGACTCTTCTTTATTTTCCCACGTACGGAAAACTATTCTCGGATTCATTCGTAATATGTCTCGATTCGTCTCAAAATAGGCGTATATTCTGACGATAGTTTTGAATATTTTTAACGAATCCTCGTTCGACGACGCGTACTGTATGCCGCAGTTTTTTTTTCCAGAACTCGAACAACCGCTGGCGAAACGGTCTCACAGTTGTAGGGTTTCGCTGATTAGACACCCACCCGTTTGCCATTCTCGTCGCGTCCGGGCGTCGACGATGATTAAAATGTTTACTCGTTAAACTCGCGTGACGCTGTTTGTTGCCTGTTATTTTTTTGACGACTGGAGGCAGCTTTTTTATTACTTTCCAGCCCCGATCTTCGCTATTGTTCGATGAATCGAGTGATTCATCGTCAACAATGGGACACTTGACATGTACTATCATACATTCCATCGGAATTTTTTTTTCTATCTGCCGAGTCAACTATATTTGCTATTGGCAGCACAGACGAGTCTCGAGAAGTCACGAGGCACGAATGATTGTACTTGAAATCGATAACAACGCGTCATCGAAGACTCGTGCGCCGGGAGATTATTCACGAATTACAACATTCCTTCCAGTGAGATGAAAACACTTCAGATTTTTTTTTTTTTTTTTTTTTTTTTTTTTTTTTTTTTTTTTTTTTTTTTTTTTTTTTTTTTGTGGTTTTTTTTTTTTTTTTTTTTTTTTTTTTTTTTTTTTTTTTTTTTTTTTTTTTTTTTTTTTTTTTTTTTTTTTTTTTTTTTTATTTTTATTTTTATTTTTTTTTATTTTTTTTTATTTTTTTTTATTTTTATTTTT